>VDFB02293573.1:0-25923 GCA_007258455.2 Sequoia sempervirens
TAGAGAATTTTCAGACCAACAATTCTCCTATAAGAAATACCTAGAAATGATGCCAAAAATTATCCAAATTCAAAATCTAGACACCTCTAAGATGGAATAGAAATTTGACCCAAAAAGTGTCAAACCCTAGTCATCCCAATACTACAAAAAATATATAAAATCATAAAAAACTCCAAAAATTATGAATAATATGACAAATTACTCCAAATAGCCTTCCAAATTAGGTCATCTAGCTTAGGAAAATTAAATAAAATATTTAGAGCCCGGAATCTACAAAAAACACCTCCAAAATAGGTCTCAAACCCTAGTGTCCAACTTGGTAAAAAATTTCTCCAACAAGTATAAAACCTATTTGTCCCAAATCTCATGAAAATATGACTCAATAAGCTCAATTTTGCAACATCCAATCTTCAACTTGTAAGTAAATCTGCAAGTTCCCTAGCTAGTTATAGCTTCAAAAAAGTAGTAAACCCTACAAATAAGCCCAATGATAAATCCTGAATGAATCCACCTCTCAAGTAGAGTTGGGTTTTTGTCCAACCTACAAATCTCCAAGGGTTTTCGTCCTCAGAGTTAGCTGCAACTGAATCCTCGGCTGAAGATAGAGAAAAATCAAGTTTATCAAATCCACAATATGAGCCTCAAGAATGATAGAGGTCCCTTTTATAAACTTATTCCAAAGGAGGTGGACCTCAAACACCTTTTAAATGATTTTTAATAAAACATTTCCCCTCCATACCTAGTCATCCCACTTAGAGGAATTTAAATAATTTATTTTTAAATTGCTTTTTTCCTTTTTTCCCCACTTAAGTCACTTTTATAAAAAAAAATATTTTCTCTAAAGTGACTAAAAATAAAATTATAACATAAAGGTTCAAAATAAAAATATTTATTTTTCTCCTCGACCAAATAAAAATAATAATATTTCCCTTATATCTCCCATGGCCAAAAATATGAAAATATGACTAGCTATAGCAAAACATTCCCTATCCAACTGGATTAGCCTACGAGAATGACTAATAGGCTAATCAACCTCGTGAATGGAGATCAGTCCAGAAATGGGGACATGACATAAAAGGTGAGGGCTTATGGAGATGATAAGTGTCCTATCATGGCTTTAAATTGAACAAGATCAATGTCATTAGGGACACGAGACTCATGGAGGGATTTCCCAAAAAGGTCCTTGTGGATGGGATATATTTTAAGTAGATCAAGGATAGATATTTGTGCTAGAATTTTATTCAAGTGGTCAAGGATGCTATATTGATTGGTAGGTTGAGAGGAGGGTGAAGCTCCTTGGATAGAGATTTAACCATGTCAGGTAGTGAAAACATAATTAGGCACTTTGATATTTATAGTAGCTACTTGGGAAGGACTTTGTTTGATGCATCCAATTATGAAATCACATGATATATTGTTGTTTTGTATAAGGAACTGTTATATGATGGAAAAATTTTACCATCATTATGTTTGGGAAAAGGTTGCTTTTATATACCCAAGTTTTCATTAGGGGATGTATGGCCTTTGATAGAGATATCTCCTCAATCAATAAGTTCTTAGATAGAGTTCTTTAGTTTCATGCATGAGGAAGTTGTGTCCATGAAACCTATAGTAGTCACAAAATTCATGTTCTTTGTACCAAGAATATTTATACACATTAGGACCAAGGGGTTTTATGGGTTGAAATTAGATCATTTGTCTTGGATGATCTTTTGGAGGATGGATTTGATTGGTTCACCCAAGGGGGTATATTCATGTCTAATGTGTCTTTTAGGTTGACCTTTAGGGATAACCACATATTGTTACTAGGGAGCTATATTTTTTTGAGATGATGATGGTGGAGGTATTTGGATATTTTGAATATGTTTTGATTCAACTACACCATCATTTACCACGTTCTTATTTTTATACCAAAAATAGGATTCGTCACTGGGTGATCCCACAATAATGGGTTACAGTTTTTGGCCAAACTTGACATTGAAATGAGGATTTTTCACCAGACATTCACTTTCTTACACCTATAGTAGCTAAACCATTAAGGTTTTGAAGATGAATCAAACTAGTTATTTGTTAGATATTTTGTGTAGATTCTAATTATATTTTTTAAACAAAAATTAAAAAATAAATTGTGAATCATTTTATGTAATTTTTAATAACTTATTTTTTCTACTAATCAGCATTTTTTAAAAGTGATGTTTACTTCGGCCCACGTAACTTTTTTTATAGATAGGATACAATTCTTTTTTAAAATATAATTTTTTCACACCAATATCTAGTGGATGGATATTTTTTCATTATTTTTTGTTACATATTTTTTTTTTAATTAATTTTCCAAGTCAGCTTAATTATAATTTGGACAGAGGTGTAATTTCAATCTCAAGATAACTCTTCTTCTTTTTATTGGAATAAGGACATCAATACCTAGTGCACATGTATTTTTAGAAAAAAATTTCTATTTTTCTATTTTCCTTTTCGTGATTTGTGAAATAAAAGAACTTGATGTTCATTGAAAATCCCATCTACAAAAAATAAAAAATAAATATAATAACTAAATTAAACATATTTAAAATTCATACCTTTGGGAAGCTTATTATATGTAATGCAGTTTACAAAACATAAATTTTAAATGAATTCATTTGATCACCCAAAAGGTAAATCAAAAGTGGTTTTTTATCAGCATTTTGATAGGTGTAGAGGAGACTCAATTATAGGTATGGTTTAAATCTAACAAGGTTCTATCCAAGGGGGTTCGATCTAAGGGGGTTTGATCAATCCCTCTTTAATTAAAATAATTTAAATGGAACCTTTAAAGTCATAAATCATTGTATTTTCTAAAAATATGTGATTGCATACAAAAATCAGGATGTCCCAAAAAGTGTAACCCATTATTGTGGCAGCACCCCACTAGATTGGGGATTGTTGTCTTTGCCTTCTTTGTATATATCTTGACTAGGCCTTTGCATATAAAGATATTTTTCAATAGCTACTCATTTTCTATGATCTCATCAAAAGAGTGAGAAAATTGAAAGTGAAGATGGAAACCCAATTCAGTGTTTTAGTTGTCGACAAAGATAATTGACAAGCTATTTTTCAGGTATGGGCCATGTAAAGCGGCTAGAAAGATACATCTCAATTGTTGCAAGAATGAGGCAAAGGATTCACCATTCATTTTTTAGTGTTACAAAGGCCCATCTGGTGATATCATGTTTTATGTTATAGGAGAAGTGAATGACAAATTTATTTTCTAGCTTGGAAAATGTTGTGATTGTCCCATGGAGGAGGTGAGTGAACCAATCAAGGGCTTATCCACCCAATCTTCTTGGAAAGTGATATATATAATTCTTTTAAGTGTTCTCTAGGATCTCCCTTTCCCTTGTACTTATCAAATTTAGGCAATTCATAATTTTGGGTAAAGGGGATCATTGTCATGGACTTGTCCAAAGGATAAGGACATAGTTCTTGGAATGTATATGATTTCTTGTTATGTCCTAGTTGAATTCACTTGAGGGTATAATTTATTTTTTGTAATTATTGGGCCAAAGTACTTGTGAAATTGAAGGGTGGTGATTGATAGGTGGATATGGGAGGCTAAGGATGATATGTTTTGGTATTGATGAGAGGATGAAATAGGATTAGAAGATTGGAGGTCTTGATGGGATTATGAGATGGGGTTAGAATAAATTATATTTGAGGTTTGGAGATGATATTATGTGCTATGAGGGATGGATGTTGAGATATGAGTGGAAGGGATGGAATGTCAAGGTTGTGGGATATATGATGAAATTTCTTGGGTGTGAGGGGATTTTGATATGTAAGTGGGATGTAAGATTGAGGGTTTGAGATGACATGAGGAGGTTAAAAGAATATGTAAGAGATGAAGGATCATGTGGATTAGAATAGATGGAAGATATGTCATATTATGATGAATAGAAGGTGGGGGTGTAGAAGGAGGTTATTGGATGATTTGATATGTGTCAAAATGATGGGGTAATTTGGCACCCTTTTTTATAAGCATAAGGATATTTTCATCAAGATGTTTCATGATATATCTATACATCAAGTCTATAGCTTGGGTATCTTGGGAAAAGTCCTCTAATGATGTTTGGGACTCTTGATCATTCAAATCATGATCATGGATGATGTAAGATGAAAATGGATTCTCCATGGGGATTTGATGACTATTTCCTCAAAGGGTGTATCATGAGATAATGAGGGGAAATATTGAGAGGCCATAATTTTATTTTTGGCTTGGGACCTTGTGATAGGCATCTAAGAGAGAGACCTAGGAATAAAGAGGGGAGATGAAAATGAATGGGGATAGACCTTAGATTTGAAAGGACTTAGATGATGGAATGGATGGAATGGTGATAATGATGAAATATATGAGACAAGAATAATGGCATCTCAAGCTAACTAGATCCTTCATTGATAATGATGGGGAGTTTTTCTTACACTAGACTTTGATAATTTCCTAGGAAGGGCTTGGATTTTCTCACTTGAGCTTGTATAATCACTTGAATAAGGCTTAGATAAAAGATTGTTTTCTTACCTAACCTTGGATAAACACTTAGAAAAGGCTTGTATATGCTTACTAAGGCTTGGATTTAATCCCTAAGTAAGACTTTTATGGGGATTTTGATATTAAGGATTAGGATCTAGATAGACTCTTGACAAGATTGATTTTGTTAGGATGTGATACAAATCATGGTTGGATGATGAGAGATAGGTCAAATTTGATAAGGATTTGATTGAATAAGAAGATAAATGATGAAATAAATGATGATAAGGATGATATTTAGATAGGTTGATGATTGATAGGACCAAGGTCTAGAGATAATGATTAGGATGACTAGGGTATGATAATGGATGAAAATAGTAGGATGAAGGAAAGATGATGGATTTTGGATGGATATGGTGTGAATGGTTGATGTTTTAGGTAAAATGATAGCTGAGGAAGGGTCTCCTAGGTCTTCTCTAGGGCTAGAAAGGTCAAGATTGCAAATTGAGGTCTCGAGATGGTCAAATGATGATGAAATGATAGAGGTTCCACTTCAGGATATAGAGGTGTAACTTCAAGCTATAGAGGCATATATAAGGTACAACTTCATGATTTATAGGCACAATTTCAAGCTACAGAGGTGAAAATTCAAGCTACAGAGGCATAGCTTCATACTATAGAGGCACAACTTTACAGAGAACTATGTAGAGGTACCTCAAGATAAAAAAAATAGTTGTTGAGAGATGATGCAGAAGTGTAGTTTGATAGTTTGAGATGGATTTGAATTATTTTTGGAAAGATTCAATAATAAAAAAAAGATACAGTAGTTGACTTGAGTTTGAAGGTGATAAGGATAAGTTTCAGTAATGAAATTTGAATGGATTCACTAGTTTTACACATGAAAACATGTCAAACATGATAGCACAACCTATCTCTAGTCAAGTAGGTGTGTTAACTTAATGTCAGCCCACCCACCAAATTCATAATACCTTCAAATGAATGGGCTAACTAGGGTATGCAAATTTCATGTACCACCTTTACACCCCTTACCTTAGAAGGGAAAGGCCCTACTAAGGATTGTGTGTTACCTCAACAAGAGAAATTGCATGGTGAGTAACTTCAAGCATGATAATATGCCCTACACGACACTAAGCAAAAATCAATGGTCTTAAAGCTTCTGAAAACAAGGTTCTTATTAGATCTATGAATGGTGAGCTCATTTGATAGTTCCCAAGATAAGGAGGGTCTCTCCTTCTCTCACCACCAAATGAGTCTCAACAAACTGATGGTCTTGCAGCCTGGCTCGAATGACACTGGCTACACTTTGAGGTACAACTTTTTCTCTCCCTAATTATATACTTCACTATAAAATGTGGTTGAGTTTTTCCTTGAGGTGATAAAATACCCAATAAATCATCCTAATAGGAAAGACTATAGTAGGTGTTTTTGGTCACCCAATATCACATGAAGCACAAGGGGAGAGCATACACACAAGCTAGCAAGTCCTTGTATAACACTTAGAACATATAAGAAATGATGATATGTGAGATTTTTGATCTCCAATATCACACTAAGTATAAGGAGAGAATACTTCTACACATACTTCCAAGCAATCTCTCAACATAATGCAATCTCTTGTTATTCTCAAATTGTCAAACTACACTAAGTTACTTTAGATGCCTAGATGAGTGGAATAATTCCTTGGACCAATGAATCTAAATTAAAATTTATTAATATCAATTATAATTGTCTTTGATAAGCATCGGATAGCTACACCACTTGTTAGTTTCTTAAAAATGAAGGTTAGATCTAAAAAATAAATGAAAAACCTTAAAACTTGCAACCTGAAATAGAAGCTCAACTTTATCTAACAAAGGTGCCTCTTCAAGAAACAAAAGAACAATTTTATGATGTAGAGTCATATATTTATGAAGAAAAAGTGCCACTTTAGGCTATAGAGGTATAGCTATGTGAAACAAAGGTGCCACTCTATGAAACAGAGGCATAGTTTCACATATAGGACTTGAAAATGACCTCCAAGAGTCAAAAAATAAAAAAATTCATCATCCTAGTTGGGTAATTTGCAAATGAATCTATAGGAAACTTAAAAACACACACACACACACACACACACACACACACACACACACACACACACACACACACACACACACACACACACACACACACACACACACATATATATATATATATATATATATATATATATATATATATATATATATATATATATATATTCAAAATATGTTAGGTTATATGCTCAAAATATCTCAAAATGAGGTAAACCCTATATCACCTATAAATATTGCAAGAAACTCTAGTTCTTTAAAACCCTAGAAACCCTAATTTTCGTAAGAAAATAATGAATCAACCTACAAAAAAAATGATGAAATATTTCAAAAAAGGGCCTCAAAGGTTAGAAAAACCCTATATATAGGTCAAATTGATCAAATTTTAACTTCAAAACAAAGGTACAATTTTGGGTGATAGAGGCACCACTTTATGAAACACTGTAATACGCCTCATGTTGTTGATACTCTTATGTGTGGATTTTGTACTTGGTTTGTGTGGGTGATTAGTTCACCATTTTGGTTGTGTGTGGATTCATAGTTTGGTTGGTTTGGTGCACTTGATATTACATATGATGCTTGATGATACATTTCATGGTGATTATGTTATATGGTTATGTTATGGTTTTCTTTAATAATATATGTGGTGATGTTGTGAATTCTATGTTGCTATGGTTTCTGATGTGTTTTCTAGTGAGTCTTGGTGAAAGGACGGAGTGGCATCACTTGCTTGCAAGTGCCCTGTTACCCCGCGATTACCTTTCACGGTGTGTTTGCAATGGAGATTTACATGCTACTTGACATTTGCTTCTATGCAGGATGTAGGTACTGGACACCAACTCCACCTACTTGACAGGTTTGAGGGTGTCCCATAAACCCAACAGGTTTGATGTTGAAAAGGGAGTTGTTAAGAAAGTGTCCCTGTCCCAAGTTCGTCACCTTGTTGTGAGTCCAATGGTGTCTTTGTCTCAAACTCGTCTTTGTTTACATTTGGGTTAGTGTTGATTATTTATTTTAGTATGTAAATGTTTTTAATTTAATTAATTTTTATTTTATGTGTGATTAATTAATGTTATTTAGTTGATATAATTATTTGTAGAGAATTATAGTTAAGTTAATTAATTAAATTTTCTTGATTGAGTGGATAGTTTAAATAAAAATAATAAATGTTATAATGTGAATTAGAATTTTAAATTTGCTTAAGATGGCGGTATTGATTTTTGAATATTTAAGTTAATCAAATAGCTTATAATGCTTTATTATTATTAAAAGAAAAATATTTTTAAAAAAATAGTTAATTTATTTTAGTGGTTTTACGGGAGTGAGTGGGAATTTAATAAAATTCTTGTATAAAAATATTCTCGAAGAGAATATTGGCATGTGGTGAATGACAGGAAGCTTCTTCATGGAAAGAATTTGGCTATAGAATAGGGTGTGGGGTTTTGGGGGTTTTCTGGTTTTTAAAATTTGAGGAGGTTTACAGCATATATTTGGGCTCATATTTTGCTTCTAGCTGGAGGTGAAGTTTCTGGAAAGGATTTAGAAGTTGAATTTCAAAGGCAAAGCTTTGCTCCAACCCTCATTCCTTCAAGCTTCAGGAAAACAGGTTCTTTACTATTTATTTAATTTTTTTCTTGTTTTGAAAAGATTGCCTAAAAATTGTTTGTGTAAGAGGAAATTGTCGTGAATTAGTTATAACCCTTAGTAGAAATGTTTGTGGATAGCTTCTGAGTAGAAAAGTTTGTTAAAAGTTCCTCTGTAGAAAAACTTTGTTCTCGGTTGTTGAAGTTTTTCTGTTATTATATTGTTGCCTATGTAGAAATTTTACAGTAAAATCAGAGAACCTCATGAAATAAAATTATTGTTAAATAGTAGGAAGACTACAAAAGGGAAACAGTAGAAAACCTCTGTCAAAAATTGAAATTAGAAAACCCCTGTGGAAATTTTCTTTACAATTTCTATAGAAAACTTCTGTGTAAATAATTTATTTTCTACTAGGAAAATCTTATTAATATACCGAGATGATGCATTTGTATTATTTGTTTTATATGTGAAATATATATATATATAATTCAAATTACATATATATATATAAATATATTTATTTATTTATGTATATATGAGTTTTAGAAAATTACTGTGAATTTATTTTGAGTGTTGTAGGTATTTGATTGTACGGCGGCATTGCTTTCTTTTTAAAAAAATAATAATTTTAAAAGAGAATGGGGGCTACCCCCAGCACCGCCGCTCCCCATAGGGGAGGCACTGTTGTGGAGGCAGCGCCCAGCGCTTCTCTTCACAGTAGCGACCCCCCCAAATGGGGGACGGTTGTGGGCAGCGCCCACTCAGGCTTAAAGTATGCACATGAAGAATACTCTTTGAAATATATTTGCTTTATTAAAAACTCGAAACTAGTTTAATGTAAATTTTATTTAATTTGAAATATAATATATATATATATATATTATATATAAATATATGTATGTATATATATATATATTATTATATATGTATATATGTATATATATATTATTATATATGTATATATGTATATATATATATATATGTATATATATGTATATGTATATATGTATATATATGTATATGTATATATATATATATATGTATATATATATATGTATATATGTATCTATATATATAGAGAGATATATGAGTATATGGATGTGAAATATATAGTGAATATATGATTAAATTTTATCATGTTATTTATATTGTAAGATTTTGTTTATATATATACGTAATCATGTGTGTATACACACTCATATATATATATATATATGAAAATATATTTTATATATATGTTCATGTTGTGATTTAAGTTGGAAGATGGATTATATAGCAAGTTTTTTTTATGAGGTTATTAGTTTAATTGGAAATAAGCATTATTTATTAAATCAAAATGAATGTTTATGGGTGAATCAATTATTTATTTTCTTTGACAAAATTGGGTTGTCGTACTATTGTTGAGTCAAGTATGATGTTTGCTTGATTGGGTTTTAGTCTTGTGGGAAAACCCTTATGTTAGCATAATCTCCTGAAGAGAGCTTAAGATGCTTGTTAGGGACTTCCAGAGGTATGGGAAAATGGTGGTTTATTTTGTGACCTTTTAATTTGATATTTGTCTCTATTTTGACTTTTGTTGTGATTTTGAGTTTATTTATTTGGGTTGTACCGTTCTTCTTATGGGAGTTGATTCATATGACTTTTGGTGAGATGGTTTTGCCTCACGGTTGTTCTATTTTGTGTTTTAGAGTATTTTTGGGTATAACCCCTTGAAATTTGTTGTTATGTTTTGGGTTCTAGGGAGAGTGGCTCTACGTGGGCATTGGCGCACAAAGGGGCTATCAGGATAACCCACGTTAGAGTTTGAGTAATAAGTGATAATTTAATTAATTGATTAGAGGGTGGGTAGTTAAAAATTAACAAGATAATTGTGGATACCTCATCCACCTATTAGTGCTCTCGCAGACTAAAGGTGGGCTGAGAAGACCGTGGTTGGCAAGATCGTTGCCTCATCTCCATGAGAGGTTAACGGTTCCACACAAGTCACCCTATCAGGTCGGCGCCTAGAGAGGCTATCAGGATAACCATAGATGGGGGCAGCGCCTAGAGATAGGCAGTCAGGATAACCCATGTAGGATTGTGTGATGACACTCTCCACTAGCTTTCCCTTGTGTTGATTTTGTTGCTAACCTCTGGAAGTGGTCTTTTGATGTTGTGTAACTCTTTATGTGGCTTTTAGCTTTCCATGCTTGGAGTTTAGTCTTATGTATTTTTTTGGATGTTCTTGGTCAGGGACCCTTTCTTATCTACTCCTAGCATGGGGGTGGTCGGGTGGAATGTGCTATGCACCCCGTTGGGTTCCCTATTTTACAGATGTACCTTTCAGTGCAGAGTTTTGCTGAGACAACTTGATCTAGAGTTATATGTCTCCAGATGTATACTTGTACTTCTACTATAATTTATGTAATGATATGTTACTCTCCCATGTATTGGGTATATTTTTTATGTACAACCTTGAGTAATTACTCAATGAGATATACTTGTAGAATGATGTAATGTATAATCACATTATGTAATTCATGCTTTATCCATAATTGTAAATATCCTTGATGTTGTGTTATGTTCGAGAAAATAAGTTCTTTATATTTCCAAGTAAAATTTGCTATGAATACATGTATGGTTTCTATATGGTTCATTCTTGTCTTATTGCTTATCTTTAATAAATGTTTAAATGATGACATGTGAATGAATAAGTTACGTTAGTAGAATTGGTAAATTATTTTTATCAACTTTGTTATTGGATAAATTACGTAATGTCACCTCATGTACCCCAAGGGACTTAGGTGTTTAACTTGTAATCATTAGCTATGTTAGTTGCATTAGTAAATTTAGTGTTTATTCTTTATGTTTTCAAAAAAAAAAATTGTTGTGTTTTTAGTTGTCCTTTGGGGTTTGCGCGACGGGGCGTTACAAACACAAACACCAATTTATGCAATAAAGGCACCTATCTGTGAAATAGAGGCTCCACTTCATAGCCTATTGCCAAAAATGGCATCTACATCATCAAAACTAACAAAAATGTTATGAAAAATGTTATTTTAGGGATGGGGGTCCCATTGGGCTTGCCAAAATAAAGAGCGTTAAAAAGATTGAAGGCAAAAAAGGAATATAAAACAAATATAAAGCACAATACCTTCACCTAGAATATTTTCTTCTCTCCTTTATGAGTGGAAATAGCTCGTGCACCCTTATTCCATTTGATTTTCTCTTTGATTTTGATATGTGGATTGCTCAATACTTTTGCATAACCTTGATATGATTTGATAATGATAGTGATAAGCTTGATTCAATAGATACTTTGATAGCTCATGTAGGTATTATAGTGGATTATAGATATGAAAATGAAGGATGAGAGCATCTAGATATAGAGTCTTGAAGAGACAAACTCAATGGCTAGAAATGACTAATGATGGATGGCTAAGATTGACTTGGAGAATTAGGGTTTGGATCAAGGATGCATAATATGACAAGTGTCAAATAATGGATAAGATCTAGGTTTAGGATTGAGATAAGGATAAAAAATCCTTATGGCAATGGCTAGGATTAAGAGGTTAAATGAGATGAATGGATATGATGAAATTAAGCCAGTTTGAATTTTGGATAGGTGTCTAGGTTCAATGAATAATTATCTATTTAATCAATGGGATCATGTGAAGAGATATTAATTATATAAATAATAAATATTTATTTAATTAAAAAGTTATGACAAAAGATATTATTTAAATAAATAATAAATATTTATCTAATTAAGGGATTAGGATAAAGATGGGAATAATAAATAAATATTAGATATTTATTTAATTAATGACTTAGGATAGACTAAAATTAGGTGTGGTTGGATAAGGTCATATTTTAGATGTTTACACTAGAAAGTAGAGCTTTGGTTTTGGGACCCAATAGAGAGGAATTATTTTCCACTCAATTGATTCAAATCTCGATTCTACATTTAAATTATGCATCTTCAATCTCAAACTAAGTATCTCTATCTTCTTTGCATTTACTTTCCTAAATTAACATTAATTACACAATTATTTACAACTACAACTATGATTAATTAATCTAAATTAATTTAGACTTATGTATTTTATTTTATTTTATTGAATTAAACCTAAATTATGTTTAGGGAGTGTTTATTTTACTTGTATGTTCTTAATAGTATAATAAATGTGGTTTTACAAAATTTCATGATATTATATATTTTTAAAGGAAAATAACATTTTCTAATTTAGTTAGGCTAGTTAAATTAAATGTATACATACTCATATAAATTAACTCAAATTAATTAAAATGATAATTGGAAATAATAAATGCATATAAACTAATAGTTTAAAAATTGAATGTGAAGGAATAGTGCACTTAGTTTGTGGAATTATGATGAAGAATAAAATTTAATGTAATGTTAAATTCCTTTTGTCTTTATATTAATAATTTTCTCTCTTTGCTCTAAATATCTATATAAAAGTGTAGCTTATTGAAGGTTGATTCCATAAGTATGGATCAATTATGTGTCATGTGGATCTAATCCCTTATGTGTGGTCCTCATATGATAGAGCATACTTTTGTGATCAAATTCATTATGATATATGCTCCTCACTAACTATTATGGATTGGTGATATCGAGGAGATCATTGGATCACAAGGGTCAAGTTCTCCTAGGTTGACCACCTTGATTGGAACATTTGTATTTTCACTTTTGATAAATATCAATAGACAACAAACAAGCATGCATGTGATCTATATAATAATTTTGATGGAAAGTGTTATTCTTGTTAAAGATAAAAAATTGAAATGTTCTTATTGAATGCTCCTTGTTTTCTCTAAGATTATCAATGATAATTGGATAATTAATCAATACTCAAATATAATAACCTACCTTACATAGTACTTTATTGTTGCATTATGATGGCATTATTTTTTTATCAATAACATAAGAATCTTTAGCTTGGCTCAAACCAAGTGAGGCCACAACTGGTTGATGTCATCCCTATCATGAATGAATTGCATTAATATAAATATTTCAAACTTGCAAGCATATTATCCCAATAGGGGCACAAATCCCACTATTCTATTATCCCAATAGGGGCATATTATATACTTAACACATTATTCATTTGTTTTATATTACAAGATGCAAATACTTAACACATTACATAATATATACATGGTGAAAACAATTTTGGGAAAAAAACCCATAAAACATCATTCTATTATAAAACATTTATAAAATTATAGATAAAACTTGGGGATATTACTTGTGCTCATTTCACATTGTTGGCAAACAGATTGGACACCTTGAGATATATTGACTCTTTGCCCAAAAAGGTGCCTCTGTCCCAACAGCTCTGGATAACTGCTTTCTTTGAGAAAGCAATCTCCCTCTGAATTTAAGAGGTGCAACTCCCTCTTATGATCTTCAATGAATTAGAAAGAACTGAAAACAAAACTAATGTGTGATTTTAACCAAAAAGCAACAAAGGCAAATGAACATTTGTGCATAATAATGACACAAATGCATGACAGATTTGAAATAAAAAACAGATGGAAACAAATGGCACAGAGATCATCTGCTACACACCTAGGAATATAGATCAAAATAATATGCAGCAACTTCTTCCAATCATGAGAGAAGATTTAAATATTTGGGACTCACAGATCTTTAACATCTACATCCACAACCAGCCGCAACAGAGCATTCACCAAAAAAAGGATAATAATTTCGCACAGGAAACTAATAATCGAAAGAAGATCAAATCATCTCTTTATTAGTTGATGAAATAAGAGTTCACAAACTCTATAGTCCCTGTACAGAATGGCATCAACTCAAGAAAAATACTACAGTTTAACTGGAAACAACTATTTTCCTTGAGAGCTTTCACAGAAACTCCCCCGTTCGATAGCCCCCCAAAAAAAGATCCCCCTTTGAAAATGAATGTGCCCTTTTATAGCTTCTTTTCCTCCCATTGTTCCTTGTAACTGCCTCTCGGTGATTACAAATTTGTTAAAAGAAACCTTTTAAATTCTCCCTCTTCGCCTTCATAACTATTTCTTGATATCTTATGTCGCCTTTCTTTATGGAGACTGGAGAGCCTTTCAGCTTCTTTTTGCCTTTTCACATTTCCCATCCTTTTGCAACTGTTTTTAGATGATTTATCCGTGACCGTTGATTAATTAGTTACCTATAAAGCTTTCGAAATCGCTTATGGTGATTGGTTAATCAATTTTGTAGGAAGATACTCCTTGATCGGATTCTTTAACTGGGATGTTCATAACAATGCCATATCCATCAACTCAAGACACCAACATCATGTTTATCCATGTTTTCAGCCAGGGTCTTGGAGGTCGGATATTCTATATTACTCAGTCGTATTCTTCATTTCGGGTGGATAAAATCGAAATCCTTTCCATTCTTTGATGATTAACATTGCACCCTTCAATAATCTATCCGCATTTCATACAGACAATGAACTCAGAGGAGCCCGATTTTCCATTGTTGCACACATGTGATTAACATCAAGCTTTGATTTAATGTTCTTCTTGTGCACTTCACTCAACATAGTACATTGACTAATGTCGGGTTTACATAGTAGCACTCTGTCAACCATACACTGGCCTCATCTGAGACAAAACCGTGTAGAGATCCTCAAAGGATTCTCGACTTAGGCGCCAATGATAAGCATATCATCCAAGCTCTTTAATAATCTCGTTTATTTCTCCATGGGATGCCAATGCATCATTGCCAATTTCTGTTTAGAGATCGGAGTTATGAGAGAAAAGCTTCAAATGGTATCTATGGCCGATTGATATAGTCCTGCTCCATTTCCCAATCTTTGTTCAGCTAATTCTTTCGTAGTGATAAAGTTCAAGGCATAGATAAATATCACGATTGTTTCGTCTTGTCGTCTTTTAGACGTTGCCCGAGTGTCTTGAACTCCACTTTTATTGTTGCTTTCCCATTCTGTGGCAATCACTTTCACGAGCCTCGACTGTGAAAAGCTTCACATCCAGTAAAGCGTTGATGGTGGTAATAGGATCCCCCTTAAATGTTGATAGCAAGATACTTGTTGCAAACTATTTGTCACCAATTTTAACAAATATTTGAATAACTTGGGATATTGCTGCTTATAATCCATTTATTATTGCCTGCTATTCCAATTTTCCTTTGATTGCGTATATCCTTAATCCAGGTGCGAACACGTAACTTCATCGCTGCAAGAATATTATCTGGCAAAACTTCTTCACTACGCTGCTTTGGATGCCCAAACACTATCAATAGCTTTCCTCATAGCATGCTTTCATGTTTGAAACTTCCATCGGCGTTATTGTTGCTTGAAGCCAGAATAACAAAACTATGTCTTATCTGGTACTTAAGTTTCATTTATGTCTTCATTCAAACGAGCCAGCCTGATCCTGAGTCTCCATTATGACTGTTTCTCGCACCATGAAGAGTATTTATTCTGCTCCATTTCGTGCCTACTTTACCATTGTGATGGTTGAGAGATGTCATTTCTTATCACAGATGTAACATGTTCAATATTTCAACTAGGCATGTGATCGTTTGCCTTGTTAACACACCCGTTTTGTGCATATATGATGCTCATAATGTCCCGCGCCATGGCATTCCTATTCACGGCACGCAAATGAAAGAAGGACCTTCCAAAATGTTCCCTGTCTGCGCATGGTATCGATCATTTCAAAGCTATACGGCGGCCTTTTAAGAGGTTTCACTAACCAACTGCGGCGGCCTTTTAAGAGGTTAATGTAACCATGTCGGGTGTCGTCCGTGGTTATTAAACTATTATGGAGTACCGCTAGCCTTTGATATGTGCCAGTGTCCATATTTGTGAGAATCGACAAACAGTCCCGTTTCCACTTTAATTTCTACCAAAAACTGCCCTCTATGCTTCTTGTCTTCGCTATTTATGAAACAGAAGAGTTCCAAAATCATTCTGCTGCTTTTTTATTTGATAAGGTTATTCATCAATTGATTCTGCCATGGCGTTGATCTGTATTTATATTTTCGACTGAAGATAGAAGTTTTAAAACCTCTATAAACTCTGCCTTCTTCATTTTCTGTAAGTCTGTTAAAGAGTATCACGGGAAATCATAGATACACGAATACAATATCCAACATTTGCATTCTCAAGCTGCCACGACAGTGTGATGATCGTGTCTATCTAATTTCGACAGGTGTCAAAGAAATGTTTGCTAATCATGAGATCCATGTATTCTCACCCACATGAAGAGTTCCTCTAAATCTATTTGGCCTGGATAAGTTTCCCGCTTGTTCCAAATGATTTGAAAACCCAAGGAATAACATTGTATAATTTAATGATGTTCTCCCATCGCAAACAGCTGTCTATTTCACCCAGATTCCTCCACGAGAGTCACCACAGTAAACTTTCATCAACTGTAGAATGCTCCAGTGAAGTGGTTTCCTTTCTAAAGCTTCTCAATATGGAGTCTTTTTTGTTTCTGTAGATGCTTATATCAAACATACTCAGGGTCCTCCTTTTATTAGTGTATAGTATCTCACTGCATTTGTATATGGTCAGATTTACATTTTATGAAGAGGGTTACAGGTTTGAAATTTATTAATAACACTTGGGCAGGGGAAAATCTAAAATTTTCCAATGGTTCAAAATATTATCTTACGGAATCTTTTAAAAATTGAATTACATCTCAATGAGAGAGAAGATCCTTAAATATAGGCAAAGGGGTAGAAGATTTTCTAGAAGGGGTATTATTCACACCTATTCAAAACTACCATTTGTACATAATTAAAAATATAATAATTTATTATATTATTAATTATTAAATGATATATGTTTTATAAGGCATATAATAAGCCTAAGGCTTTATAAGCTTATAGTAAATTGTCAATTTCTATAAGAAAAAATGAAGCACACCAGTAACATAGGTCTTCTTTGACAGAAATAAAAAAGGATAAAAATTTATGTTAAAATGAAGATCTTGCATTCAAAACTACATGAAAGTCATATTTTTATAATTTATAATACTAATGTTCTAAATAATGATATTTTTAATGAGGAATTAGGCAAATTTTATTGGAATCTAGGTCTCCTCAAACTAACCTCCCCTAGGTTCATTACATTTTCCCATAGGTATTATATAATCCAATGTTGTATAAGTGGAATACTCATAGATATAATAATTATAATATGTTTAAAGAACTTATATAATAAAGAATGTAAAATTCTTGTAGGTTTTATAAATAATGCTCATAGGTCTCACAAGAGTCCTTAAGTCTTACATACAGAGTTAACCACTAGTAGGTGTCATTGTCATGCACACTCCCATCAATAGGGTTAAGCCACAATAGTGGTTTACAAATTTTTTGAGGAAGGAAATTTGATTATTTTGTGTTTCCACAATGTCAAGGGGTTCGGTTGAACCAGTTTGGGTGTTTGACCGAACCTCCAAGCATATGAATAAAAAAATAATATTTGATAGGGTTCGCTCGAATGGATGTTCGAGCGAACCCCTTGAAATAGGGCATAAAAAAAAAAAATTGTCATTGTCGCATTCTACGTATTCTGTGTTCAAACTGTGTATGCGGCGAACGGCGAACCTGAACGTGAATGTAGCAAACCGAACAGGAAAAACATGCATCAATCCAACCTCCATAGCCACAGTTCATCAACTCATAGTTCATCAACCCAACCTCCATAGCTCACAGGTTGGTTAAATTCAAATTTCGTAGATTTCAAAACGCATTTGTTTGAGAAATTTTTAAACCCTAAATGCGAAATGTTTCAAATTTGTAGATTTCAAACTGCATTTCTTTGTTTGAAATTGCATTTGCTTGAAAGTTTCTAAAGCCTTTTCAACAAACACTATTTCTATCATGCTCTGATGAATGTTCATACCCTATTCCAAAGCTCCAATTTTGGCACGGGCAAGGAGTGTTGAATAAATGGTGTTACAGTTGCTTGAAAGATTTTACAAACCCATTTCAAAACTCTGTTAAAAAATTAACATGCCTTGTTTATGCTTCCACGTTTTGCATACATTTCTACCAGGGCACCTCCAATTGCATTTGCTTTAATGTTTCTAAAGCCTTACCTGAACATAAAATAGATTTATTTGAGGCATTATATCAAACAGTTCATGGTAATTTTTTTTGGTTATATTTGTTATTAAAATTAGTGTTGATAACCATATATCTTTATAATTTTGTATAGGATGGATTATTTTGTTCAACCCACAATAATGAATTATTGGTAAATAAAAATGTGAACCATAATAGTGACTATTTCCCTCATTGAGGTTGATAAGTTATGCTAATGATTGTGGTATGAAAGTATAAATAAAAATATGATCCCTAATTGGTAATATTTATTAACGCACAACCTCTCTAATGAGTATAATTTTTTGAGGGATTTGAAACAATTAATCTAGAACCATTGATTAGAGCTAAACATATTATATTACACTCTAACAAAACTTCAATTGGAACTTAGGTAATCTAGACTATTTATAAAAATGGGGAATTATAGTTATTCCCCTACAAGTTTTTATATTGGAAAATACTTGCAATGAGGGTTATAGTTATCGATATGAAATTATAAATTGGTAAAAGGTATAAAGTGGTAATCAATTAGAATTAAAATGCAAACATTGGTGAAGGTTTATCTAATTATCTTTTATATATAGGACCTTTAGAAAAATGGGCCTCATTCATGGTGGATATGACACCAACAAAGAAAGCTAGGGAGCATGGTGATAATGATGTGAAAATGTCATACCTAGAGCTATGAAGTAGAATTAATATATTTTATATCTTAAAATCTTAATATAATTAGGTGCTTCTTACTATTTTGTATCACCTTAGATAGTTTAGAAATTCAACTTAAAATCTAAATCCTTGTTAAAAGAGGTAGTGTTGAGTTGTGTACATGTCCCAACTTAGATAGTTTATAAATGATACCATTCTAAAATTATAACTTAGGGTGCATACAATGGAAACTTGGATAAAATTCTTCATATTTTGCCTTTGAGTCTTATGACATTACTCCAAAAATGGTTGGTTCTAAATGTATGAATCAAAGAATAAATTTAGAGGAAAGAAACTAGATTGTTTGAATGAAATGTATAATAAAATAGTTCTATTAGGATTAGAAGGAATGAAGGTATTATTAAATTTTCTATTTTACAACTCAAAAGAGAATAAAGAAAAGGGTGTGCCTTGTTTGTTGTTAATTTTTATTTAGTAAAAGTGAATGAGAACCATTCAAATGAAAATAAACCTCCATTACAAAAGTCTTAGGATGTCTTTCCTAGAATGAACTCCTCATGTTTCCTCCTAAATGGGTGTTTTATTTTTTAATAGAGTTCATGCATGAATTAGCCCCTATATCTAGAGATCCCTATCGAACAAACACTTCATATTTGCATGAATTAAAGGATTTCCTAAATGACATTTTAAAGAAAGGATTTATATGTTCTAGTGTCTTGTCATGGGATGCTCCAACTATTTTTATGAAAAAGAAAGATAAGACACTTTTCCAAGTTGTCTTGATTATGTACATGTTCAATAAATAAACAATTAACATTAATATCCACCACCTAAAATAGATGACTTATTTTACTGATTGAGAGGGGTGGCCATATTTTAAAAAATAGGTCTAATATTCAATTACAATTAGCAAAGAATAAAGGAGGAATACATTCATAAAACTACATTTAGAATTAGGTATAGGACATCAAAATTATATGTTTGAGGCAATGCATATAAGACACCCATATACAAAATAGTACAAAAGAAAGAGAAAAAATGTAAAGAATGCACTTGTAACCTATACTTGCTCGAGCATTAAAATTTTGAAATTAAACATAAAGAATAATAGGATTTATAAATTAAATACATGAGGCTATTATATAATATCAAAAAAGACTATTTTAAAGTTTAAATTTATATTTTAATTTTAGGGTAAATACTTTTGGTTGAATTTATGAATTAGAAATAGAAATTTTGAAAGGGCCCCACCCTTTTACAAAGACCAATAAAGAGACAAAAAATGATCAATCATATTGGCATGGAACAACAACAAGAAAAATATAGTTGTAAGTTAGAAAAATAACATCCAATTAGAAATACTCCACCAATAGTGGCAATGTATCTAATAAAGAGGGTTGTTTTCCCAAAAACATTAGTAGATCTATCATTGAACACAACTTGAATCCAAAATTCTTCAAGGAACTATATCTTATTGTCAACCTTATCCTTTTCCATGAATGAACCTAGTTCCTTTGTAATGGAGTTTCCATCTTTAGTTTCCAAACTTGAGACCAAAGGGTTCCTATAATCTTCTAAACTTGAACCTTCTTCATATTTTTAAATTATTAGAAGGAATACCAAGAGGTGAATGTTGCAATTCAAGAGAATGGTAGAGGCAATGAACTCCAACTAATCCATCTGTAACATGATTCTTGTCTCTACCAATCTCCTCTAAATTTCTCTTGACAAGACCTTCTAAATTAGTCATGTCTACAAGAGGACCAACCACCCCTCGATTATGCTCAAAGGGAGCCTCAACCAAATCCTAAGGTAAACAAGGCTCCATCTCATCCTTATGCATTTTGTTCAACCTTTCCTTCCTCTAAAATTCCTACACCTATAAAATACATAGCTATCTACACATGACAACATGGTGAAAACACAAGAAAATCCTATAGCATGACATGTTGAACCCAAATAACCAAATTCAAAAATAATTTAATCTATAAGTATAAATAGTTTGATGGTAGAAACTTTATACATATAAAAATATGATAAATGTGTGATTATTTTTCTTTCCAATCTATAAATTTTTGATGTGCTTGGCTATATAATTGAGATGATTCACTCATAATGTAATGATAAAAATTTATTAAGTATGAAAGAAATATTTTCGAGACATCAAGCTACCATTCTACATAACTCTCATGGAAATAAGAATATTATTTTATTTTAACTAAAGAAATTGTGTGTACTCTATCTTGAAAATTACTAATTAATTTTGAATTATATACTTATAATTTAAAATAAGAGCATCCTTTCTAACATGGAATAGATAGGTTAATTAATGAAATAAAATATGTTTTTATATTAAGAAAAATTTACAAATATATGGAACTCATACATTGAGAAATTGACTAAGACAACTCTGTATGAGAATTAAGATGCTCGAATAATAATTTATATACCTTCTTTCAATAATTAACATTAGAAATTAATACTTGGCTCATATTGTATAATCACACTAGAAACCAACAATGGAAGATTGAGAGTCTCAACTAAGAATTCCACCTTATAGATAACATTCATACTAGAAGCCAACATAAAGACCAAATTTCATAAATAAAGTTCATGTGTTATATATCATGCCTTTGAGGGGTCCACAAGTACCATGAGCCTTTTGAAATCCTTCTCCATCTAAATGCATCCATTCCAAGACCATTGGGAGGTGGGTATCCCAAGTTCCTTAATTTCTTGTAGGAATTTAATCAAGAGTAGGACATTGTGACTTTGGCATGTAAATTTAAATCTAAATGCGCATCCAAAAAATACAAATTCAATAACTAAATTTAATTCAAAAAGTGGCCCGCCATCTATGGCCTTCTATAAACTTCTCAAAGATGTCATTCCCATAAATGATAAATTAAAAGTTAAGTTATGACTTCACCAAAATGACATGAAATTATCTTTCTAAGATGTCATATTTGCATAAATCCCTCAAAGAAATTTTTAACTAATTTTAAACACTCAAACAAATACATATATATGAATATATACTTCATTTATAAATTCTTGGAATATATCAATCCATCACAATTAAATTCTTAGACATCATGCATAATATTTTTGATGTATTCACAAAGCCACCTAGGGTCTCATAAAACTTGAGTAGGTGAATACCAATATGCATATCTAATGGTGGGGTAAATGGAGGGGGATTAGGAGTAAGTTCATATATATCTATTACTTATTTTGCAATCCAATATATTGGTTGGAGAGGTTGCATTTGAATAGAAGGAGTGAAGATAAGGTCTATTAAAATATGACTCACCATCTTCTCTATTCTTAGGATTTTGGATTTTATCAAAATATCCTTTGTCGATCTCAACCAATCTTTGATTCAACTTTCAAATCATCCATGCAATCCTCCCTAAAATATATTCAATATGTGAAACATAATTATGAGGAAGATACAAATAATCCTTGACATAGCTTTTTGTATCAAAGGATAATATGGTTCTATAATTTTAAAGTATTTCCAATTTTGAAATCTAAATACAATCAATAATCTATTTAATCGAGCAATAATCATAATTTTAAGGAAAACATAAATTACTTGAATCTTTTTAAGGTCTAGATCATTAGATTCTACTTACTCTAACTTAAATTTAAAAAACAACATTAAAATCCACAAAACAAATTTCAAAGACATAATAATTATTACAATATTATTTAAAAATCTAATTGTAATGAACATGTTATAGTAGTAAATATTAAAATTTTAAATCTATGAAAATATATAACCAAATGATCCTTAGTTTTCATATATCATTTGTGATGAGAATGTTGAATATTATAATTTTTTAGGCCAATCTTTAGGCACTAATTCACCATTGTTAAAATGATCCTTAGTTTATTCATTGTTTTTTTCATGATTATGATTTTTTTCAATTTCTATTAAACCAAACTCAAAATAATGGTATAGATTAAGATTCTTGTCTTTATCCTACATTTGGGTCACGTTTGATTCTAGATTTATTATCATAATTAGAAGTTGTATAAATTGCTAAATTATATATTTTTTAACATATATAAAATGTATGGTTGGATTAGTGAGATATTTATAACAAGTACATGCAATATGAAGTCAAACTTTATTAGATTTGATTCTTAATAAATTAGGTTTAACGATTCAATTTATAGCTTTATGCAATCTATAAGTTTAAATAGTTTGATGGTATCTAAACTTTATACATATAAAAATATGATAAATGTGTGATTATTTTGCTTTCCAATCTATAATTTTTTGATGTTGTTTGTAGTACCCCTCCGTTTATGCTATGCTTTCTGTTGATACTTTCTCATACTGTTAGACTTTGTTGTTTTGTTGGATACTTGGATCGCTGTTTTTGAGCGATGATGGATTATTGTGTGACATGATGATACTCTGTGTGATGTTTATTGCTTTCAGACATGATATGATTTAGTGTAGATGTTCATTTTCAGTTGATATTGCTATGCACATGCTTATGATGGACTAACAATATTTATTGAGTCAGTTTTCTGTGAGTGTATTGGTGTGGAGAACAGAATCGCATCACTCGCTTGCGAGTGCCCTGCGATATCTGTAATTTTCTCCGCACGGTGTGCCTGTCTTATGCTTTATATATATATACATGCATGTACATTGTTTGCTCGATTGCAGGATTTGCAGGTACATGACACCGACTCCACCTGTGTGATCAGGTCTGAGCGTGTCAAGACTCAACGGAATTGTTGAATGGGAGATAGTAGTTAGGTTTATCCTAGTCCAATCTCTAACCTTAGTATTAGTACGTTGTCAGTTTTTAGTTTGGATCATAGGTTGTTTTGTATTGTGTTTTTGTTGGTTAAATTGTTTTCAAAAAGGTAAATGTTGGTTATTTTTAATGTTAATTATCGTGTTTTATTTATTGTTTTAAAATTAATATTTAAGTATAATTGAAATTTATTTACTTAATTATTTAATGCATTAGTTAGTTTAGTTAGTTAAATAGTTGGTCTTAAAATGATTTAACTATTTAATTAAATAAATTAATTAATTAGATTAAATTAGTAAGTGCATAAATTATATTATATTTAAATAATTTAAATTAGAAAATTAAAAAAAAAAAAAATTAATTAATTAAGTTGCATGTGTTTTGAAAGAAAATTGAGTTTTAAATTTTAAATTTAATAAATTGAATTAATTGCATGCAAAAGATAATTGGCAAAATTTGCCGAGAAAGAGAGGATATTTTAATAACCTCTTCTTGACAAGTGTGCCAGTGCTTTTATGAGGTGGTTGGAATTTGGTTATGGAGAGGTTATTGTGGATCTCGGGAAAATTGACAGGGGTTATTCAATTTCCTCACGGGGAAATTTTCTGTGTACGGGCAAAATATCTTTACTGTGAAATATATTATTTTTCTTAGTATTTGTTACCTCTCTGTTGGGGTTGTGATTTTTGGTGGTAGATTAAAGCTTCCTTGGAATTGGTGCTTTGAAGAGATTTGGAAGGATTGTGTTCTGCAAACAAAGATTTCTTCAAAAATTCAAGATCTTCAACTTATAGGTATTTCACTGGTGAAATTTGTAGTTTGATATTGAAAAAGAGTTTTTCTTAAAAGTTAAAAACAATTCTTGATTTTCTTGGTGATTAGTTATTGAAAATTCTTCTGTAAAAAAAATTTGCTGTTGAAAATTGGTTAATTGTATGCAAGAAATCTCAAGATTGTAGTTAATTGAAAGAATGAAGATGAAATTCTCTGTAAAGTTTTTAGAAACTGGGGTTGTTAATAAAATATCTCTAATGAAAATCTACAGTTTTTGAATAAATCATTTAGGTTGAAAAAAAAAAATTATGTTCTCAATTTGCTGTTAAGAGAATTATTACCAGAAAAAAAATAGACCTGTACATATTGTTTATTTTTATTGATTAGTTATATTATATATTTATTTTCTGGTATTTTAATTGAGAATATAATATTCTCTGTTCATTATTCCATGAGTTTTTTTAAAAAAAGAAAATTGTATTGAATTTTTGGTTGTGTGAGAAAATTAATTTGGAAATTTCTTTTGAATATTAAATTGAAATTCGCCGTTTTTTTTATTCATTTCCGTCGGCACGGAAATCTATGAATGAATTTATTTTTTTTTTTAAAAAGAAATTTATACAGGGTTTGGGGAGGGCCGAACCCTCCCCTCCCCCTTTCGGTGGAGGCGCAGCCCCACGGCTGCGCACAGCAGCCACCAGGGCTGCTGAGCGCAGCCCTGGTAAGGGCTGCTGGGCGCAGCCCTGGCCGCGGCCTTCACAGGCCGCGGGCTGCGACAGGGGAAATTTTTCCCTAATTTACTTTTTAATACTTCGTTTTTATGAAACGAAAATTTTATTTCGTTAATGTTAAATGTTTTTTTTTAATTGATATAAATATTGTTTTAAATAATATATGTATAGTATTATATATATATATATATATATAATTATTTATATATATATTTATATGAATGTTGTAAATTATGAGGAAATTAAAAGAAATTTAAATTGTATATATTTATATACAATATTTCTTTTAAAATAAGGATGTTTTAGAAAAATATTAAATTAAGGTTGAGAAAACTATAGTGAATAATATTTAGTAAAATTGTGAAAATCAGCAAGATAGAGTAAAGGAAGTAGTTATTTTCTTGCAATTTGCAAATATGTTTATTTTCAAACTGATTGATACATGGATTTAGTAAATCCAAACCTTAGATGTATAATTTGATGATTTGATTTCAGTTGAGTGTTTAATTGGGGAAAATGGGAAAGAATGTAAATTTTCTGTTTTAGAGTCTTCCAGATTAACTTTTTTTTGGAATTTGGGAATGTTAAGTTGATTTCTTTTGTAAATCAAAATTGTGTATATGGTTTTGTTTAAAGGTTGACATCTGTATTATGAACATTGAAAGTTGTTCGTTATAACGTAATTGGTCTTTTTATTGATATGGGTTAG
>VDFB02293574.1:0-34993 GCA_007258455.2 Sequoia sempervirens
TTGTCACTTTTATTTAATTTGATGGTTGTTCAATTTCCTAAAGTTTGACATGGATGTTGTTTTTGGTTTTAAGGTGGTTGAAGTGGATGTTTTTGAAATGTCCTCTTTTTCTCTTCCCCATTTAGATTCTTTTGTTATGATCATGTATTCACCCATGGATGTAGAAATGAAATCAAAGGTTTTCAAAGCCTCTTCCAGGAACTTTGTGGTGTGTTCGATTTTCTTTCATTTTTCTATATCCTTATGCTTGATACTGATTGTAGCACATGCAACCTTTAAATTTTGAGGAGTATAAGGTGACTTATCATAAGCTCCTAAAATTTTCTTCAAGGTTTCATTATTGTCAAAGCATTCCCATGATGGTCATAAATCTATATCAAGCAATTTAGGATGCTTCAAAGTAAGGTTTATTTTTGGTTTCCACATGATAGTGTTGATGCTAGCTTGCACCATGATATTCTACCTAGCAAGAGATCTCTTAGGAGGGAAGAAAACAAGATTTTGATCACATTCCATTAATAGATTTTGTAGAGAAACTTCATCAGAAGGAGAGGAGGCATCAAGAGAAGAAAAAGCATCACATTCTTGTTTTTCAATGATTGGATACTTTTTCTCAATTATGTATTTATGGATGGGGAAAACATTAGGAAGGGGATCAAGAATATTCTCATGTATTTCAATGAATAGTTCATATAATCCCAAAATATCTTCTTCAAAAGTAGGAGAGACATTAGGAGAAGAACATGTATGATTATCATGATTATTTGTGATTACATCCCTTTGGCCAATAATGTCTTCCAAAATAGGGGAAGGAAGATAAAGAGAATTTTCATAGGCATTAAAGGTTTGATCATCTAATGGCAACATATCCTCCTCACAAATAATGTGATTGTCATGATTGCTCACAAAAACAATCTCACAAATAGAGGAGTTAGAATATGAATTTAGACTAGGTAGAGTGATGTTAAGAGATGTGTTTATGATCTCATTCTCTTGTGCCATAATATCTTTCATAGTAGGAGAAGTTATAGAAGAGGAACTTTCAACATTGTCATGATTCTCAATGGGTGTATCTTCTAGCTCCAAAATACCTTCATCACATGTAGGAGTGATATTGGGAGAAGAGGAACTATGATTATCATGATTGTCTATGATTTCATATTCTACTATCACTTCATTCCCACAAATAGAAGAGATAATAGAGGGTGTGGAACTATGCAGTGTGTCAACATTGTTATTCTCTTTCACTAAGAAACTCTCATAACTAGGAAAGAGATTGAAACGATGACTGTCATGCTTGCTAATAAGCTCATAGAAAATTGAATGCATGATGTTTTCCCAAAGATTATCATGATATTCTTCACCAATAGGAGAGATGTTAGGAGAGGGGGAAATTTGATTGTTTTCCATAATTTCATCCTTTTTCTCTAAGATCTCGTTCACTTGTGCCATAAGGTCCACCCTAGTAGGAGAGCTTTTAAGAAAGTGACAAACTCTAGGTTTGTCACATTTCATGGTTAGATTTGATAAAGTAGCTTCATCACTCGTAGGAGAGGCATCAAGAGAAGGATAAATAGGAGTTTCATCATTACCAATGATTGGACATTTTTGTTGAAATAAGTTGTCCCAAATGGGAGGGGCATCAGGAAAGGGAGGAATAAGATTCTCATGAGTCTCAATGAGGGTATCTTTTAAAACCAAACTATCATCTTCATGTCTAGAGAAGATATTAGGAGAAGAAAAGGATTGATTGTCTACATTTACATCCTCATGTCCTAGAATGTCTTCTTGAGTGGGAGAGGTAGGATTTTCATAGCTCTCAATCATATCCTCCACACAAATATGTTTTTCATTATAATTCAGGATTGTATCCTTATGCACTAAATCATTTTCACAAGTAGGGGAGGTGTTAGGAGATGAATGGAGGCTAGGTAAGGTAGTGGCCTTGATTTTACCTTCATGTGTCATAATGTCTTTGCAAGGGGGAGGAGAAGGAAGACAAGCAATATTTTGATTATCTTCAATGATCGTGTCTTCTTTTATCAAGATACCTTCAACACCAATGGGAGAGATCTCAAGAGAAGAACAATTATGATTATCATGATTATCGATTCTTACATCCTCTTGTGTCAAATATTTAGTGGATGATCTTAGTGAGAGGAAGTCCTAAAGGGATTCATCTAACATGTCTAAGTCATCACTAATAAAGGGCTTGGATGATATTCTTTTTCTAAATTGAATAATTTTTTGAATTATTTCTTTTGATGTTTTTAGTTTTTAGTTTTCATTTTCTAATGAATTTGATCTAAGTGAACTAGGAACTAATGCTGAAAATTAAAATTCCAAAAATCTAATGCTATCCATAATTGCCATGAATGTAAACAATGCTTATTTCTAATGATTTAAATGTAATAGAAGCTATGAAAAGTTAAAATGCAATGCAAATACATAGGATGAAATGCAACTTTTCAGATTTCACACAAGGTAATGTACTGATTATATTAAGCAAAGATCTTAAAATGAAATATTGTGAATGCAAAATTGAAATTTAGCAATGCATGAAATGAGCCAAATTAAGCTATATTTAGTGAAATGCATGTAACAGGAAATTAACCAACTGATACAGATAGTTAATGGTAGCAACTAGAAGTGTAGAAATAGGGTTTTCATTGTTGTACAAGGCAGTTTTAGGGGTTTAAAGGGACTAAGTCACCCAAGGTAGCGAATGAGTCCCAGTGGAATTTTTTTTTATAGAATTTTTAGATTTTTTTTATTTACTTTGATGGTTTTTGTGCTGTATGATACATATCTAAGATGCAAATGCAGAATTTTAGAAATTTTTAATGATTTGAGATGCAAAAATGCAAGCTATATGCACTTTCACTAATGCAAAATTTGAAACCCTAGAATGCAACTTAACTAATGCGAAATGAAATGCAATGTCAATGCAAGCTCTTTCTAGGATGATGATGGAATCAAAATAAGAAAATTAGGTTCACCAAAATGAACCATAGATTTTTGGGTATGTGGGATCAATTAAACTTCTAGGGTTTTACACCTAAAAGGAGAGATGTATCCAAAAATCTTGATGGCTCACTCAAGAATATTCCCTTGAGATTCCAATGCAAAGATGATTGAAATCTGTCAAAGGGGAATGTCCTAGATTCTAAAAAATTGTAAAAGAGAACTATTAAATGTAAATTAAGGAAATGCAAAATGTTTGAAAACATAGTGTGATATGCAAAATGAATTAAAAATGAATACAAATTATAACAAAAATCAATGAAACTGAAGAGGTGCACCTAGAAACAAGAAAGTGATGGAGAGGAGCTCTAGAATCCTACATAAATCACTATGCAAGCCTACTAGGACACTTATGCCAAGTTGCGCGACTTAGTCCTTTTTTGGGGAAATTTGACTAAAATAGGTTTCAGACAAAAGGGTACTCAAAACTATAGAAACTATTGTTTAGGCCTGGAAGTGGGACTAATTCATCATTGATGGTGACTTATTCCACCTCAAAGTTTCAAGAAATTCAACGGTGCAATCTGTAGCTCCTAGTCTGCACTTTCTGTTCATCCAAGTCTCTAGATCCGAAACCCTAATTTTTGAGGTTGTAAGTTACTTTTTGTGTATATTTTGACCTTTCCAATAAGGAGATGAATCTAACAAGTTTGAAGCCTATTCTTCAATCATTTCTAATACTTCAAAATACTTAGATCTATAATCACACAAGGAAAGAGAGAAAATGTTAATATTTGGGGATTTGGGGTTTGCCTTAGTCAAACCCTATTTAGGTAATTGAACCAAAATGATAAAATAATGAAGCATGGAACATGAAACAATTGTAACCTATTTAGGTAATTGAACCAAAATGATAAAATAATGAAGCATGGAACATGAAACAATTGTAATTAGAAACTTCCCATAATGATGGATCTTGAATTGCTACAACAATCAATGAAGAATCTTGCTCTTAAATTTCTTAGAAGTGATTAATTGACTTGACATAATGTAGGCTTGATGATACTTGGATAATGGATGTATGAAAGGTTTCCTTTTATAGACGAGAGTTAAGTGAATGGATAGAATAAGGATCATGATCAAGGACCAAGATTAAACTAGAAAATAATTTAATCAAGGGTGGAGGTTAATTGTGAGAAGAAATACATGGATAGATAAAGACTTGAGCTGGAAGATAAGATTGGCTCATAAAAAGAGGTTGTTGGAGAGAATTAAATAATAAAAATTATTTAATTTAGGTGGACAACATAGGAGAATTAAATAAAATATTGATTTTATTTATTTAAAAAGAAAGGTGAGAACAAAGAATTATTTAATTATAGAGGAAAGGTGGAGTGTTAAACATTAAATAATTAAAAACAATTATCTAATGGAGAGGGAATAATTAAAATAATTATTTAATTGTGGAGATAAAGAAAGGATAAATGATTAAATAAATATAACATTTATTTAATTATAGAGAGAAAAGGATAATGAATAATTAAATAATTGAAATCATTACTTAATTATAGAAGAAGAGGGGAAAGCTAACTTTTGAATTAAAATAATATTTAATTCAAAAGTGGGGAAAATGGACCATTTAAAGTGCATAAATTTGAATACGGTGGGCCCAAACAAGTGTGAAAATGTAAAGAGATACATTTTTCTATGCTACAATAACCATTAGAGTTTTATCTGAGATTGGTGATTGGTGATTTGGGTGGTGGTGAAGGTCGTGGGATAGTAATTATTCCAATGTGTGGTGACTCCACACTTGGCTCTAGATCCTTTGTTATTAACAACTATTACCCATTCATCCATAGATGTGACAACAGGGTCATAGATATGGTTCACATTGTGGTAACTCTTTCCTTTACCATTGTTGTTTCCTTTATTATGGTCTGAAATTGGATTCATATATATTTTAATATCTTAATTCTCAGTTGGTTGTTCAATCATTTTGACCTTGTCATCAATGAGGTCTTGGATCATATTTTTGAGTCACATATAGCTAGCTGTCATATGTTCCTTTATTTTGTGAAAGTCTCAGAGGTCCTTATCATTATACCATGGTGGTTTAATTTGAGGCTCTTGATAATTTTCATAAATAGGGAGTGTGAAATTTTTTTCTTGTACTAGCTATTGCATGATAGATTTGAATGGTTCCCCAAGTTATGTATATATTTTTGTTTTGGTGGGTTTTTTTTGGGAGATTTTACCCCTTGAGCATTCACGTTGTTGACTTTTTTATTGTTGGGTTGCTATTGTGATAGGGTGTTTTGATGAATGGTTTGTTGTGTGTTGATTTGATGAGTGTTTTGTGGGTATGTTTGTGTTTTTTTCCTTGGGGAAGTGATAACAACTTTGGCATCAATGACACCATCATTGGTAACTTTTTTATTCTTCGCCCATGTGTGAGGTTTGTCATTGTAACTCATTGATGGTCGATTGTCTTGGTACATGGGTGTGCCCCCTTGTGCTATAAAAGCTCTTTGGATGTTGAGCACCTTTGGGATCAATTGGTCATACGTTTTTATGCATTGAATTTTCAAATGAAAGGACAAGGTCCCTTCAAGGTTAGAGATGATAGTCTTGATTTGTTGTTCTTTTGGCATAAACCATTTTCTCTTGCTAGCCTTGAATCACCATTTTTTTAAAGAATGTTGTAAATTTTTCTCCCTTGGCTTGTTTTAGGTTGGATAATTATTCTAAACTCACTTCCACACCCAAGTTAAATGAATAAATTTCAAAGAAAAATTCCATAATTTCTTGGAACTTTTTAATGCTAGGGGGAGATGGGAGAACCATTCCAATTCTAGATTATCCAAGCTTTGAGTGAAGGGTCATAATAGATAAGAATTGTCATATGTGACCTCCATATAGTGTATGTGGAATTCCCTAATGTGATCTTCAGGATTTCCATTCCTTCGATATTTATTGAATTTTTTTATTTCGAAGCCTGGTGGAAATGGAACTATTGCAATGCTTCTATCAAATGGATAGGGGCACAAATTCCCTTGTGTGTGTGATCCTTTTGTCTTTCCTAATTGTATGTCTTGCATTTGTTGTGTGATCAACTTAACTTGTGCAAACAAATCATTTTTTGGATCAGGTGATGGGATGTATGTGTTTTGGGATGTTATGGTTGTTTGGGTGATCAATGGGATGGATTGTGTGTTAAGATTTTGTTGTGTGTTTGTGAAAGGCTACTATAAGCTTTGTTGTGTAATCAATACTTTTTGATATGCTTGTTGTTGTTGATGTTCCAACAACACTTGTTGTTGGGCTTGTTGTTGTTGTTGTTGGGCCAATAATGCCTACTGTTGGGCCTATTGTTGTGTGGTTTTCTGATGTTGTGCTATCAATTCTTGTTGTTGTTCATGTTGTTGTAAGGATTTTTGATAGGCTTTCTATTGTAACAAGGCTTGCACTTGTGATTTTTGCACTTGGTATTGAGCTTGTGTGACTTTTTTTGCTTGAGCTTCTTGTGAGGCGTGTTGTACAACTTGTGCAGCTTGTGCAACTTGTTTTTGTTGTAGTAAAGCTTTCAATTGTACTTGGGCAACTTACTGTGATTGAGCTTGTTCTGTGGATTGTTGTGCTTGGAATTGTTGAGGTCCCTTTTGGTACACTTTTTGGGTTGCTTGCAATGTGATACTATATTGATTTTTTGTATTTGGATTCAGAGGTGGAGGTGGCGGATGTTTTGGGATGTTGTGAGATGATGTGATAGGTGGTTGTTGGGGTGTTTTTTGTGGCATTTGTTGAGTGATGATGAGGGGTTGAGTGGTAGAAGGTGGATTTATATTGATAGTTGATATGCTTAGTCCTTGTGAGACTATATTTTGAGATGTTTGAGGTGTTGTAGATGATGTGATGATTGGTTTGGAGATTTGGATTGGTTCCAATAGTGTTGTGATATTGGTGGAATGTTCAGAGGATTTTGTATGATAGATGTGGTGATTTTATTTTTGCTTGGAGGATTGATTTAATTTGCCTAGTTTTGGATTGTTGTTTTTAGTGAAGGGATTTTCCCTACACCTTGATTGGGCATGGATGATGATGGAAATAGTAGGAATGATGGGAAGATTAGTCATATGTTCCCTTGCAAGAGTGAGGATGATGTATTAAAATTTCCCACTTGTCCAAATAAATCTACTTGTCCTTTTGATACATTGGATAGAGAGCTTTGTGTATCAAGAGGGTATGTCGGTATTGTGGAAAAGGTGGAGGGGTTGTTTGTATCATGGAAAATGAATGGAACATATAGATGTTTAGGGTCTTGTGGATAGTGAAAGGCATACTTAATATCATGTTATCTTCAAAATTTTGATTGTTGACAAGTGGGTACCCTTGAAGGGCTTGGAGTAGTGAGCTTCCCTTAGTGATCATGGATTGACTTGGGGTATGAGATGATGGTGGTTGTATGATGGGTTAGTTGATGCTTGGGAATGAAGGCATGAATGAGGTTTTAGGAATTTTCCTAAAATATTGTTCAACAATAGTGCTCACATCAAAATCACTAAACCCCTTCCTTTGTTAATGCCAACATGTATTGCATGGGATTGAGCCTCATCACTGTGTTGACAATCTTGTGTGTTTCAGGATTTTGGACTAGTTCAATTATTTCATCTTGGGAAATCCCTTCGAAGTTGTTGGTGACATCCTCCACTTGGAAACCTCACTCTTGAAATTTTTTTGGTAGTTGAGGGGGATTGAGTGGAAGGTCAATGGATATCCTAGGGTTGAATTCTAATGTTGTTTGACTTAAATCACTCTAGGTTGATGTTTCTTTGTTTTTCTCCATGATCTTCTTCTGTTGTGACCTTGTTTGGACCATAATATTAGGATCAACATTTAAGAATATGGGAGTTGAACCTATAAATCCCTTGGTTGATCTAAACTTTAGGTACAAAAAGAGAATCTAGGGTGTTTAAGGATCAAATGATGATGATATGAATGATGGGGGTTGAATGATATGGATGTTTGAACCTTTGAGAACTTTGGAGGAATACTAGACCTTAGGATTTTGGATTTTGATTTTGATTTGGATAATGGACTTGTAGATCCCAAGATGCTCATTTGATCTTGAGGTAAACTTGTCGAAAAGGGGTGATAATTTAACTAAATGTGTGAGAAAGGATTCACCCACACACACTTAGCCAAACAAGATGATTTTGATTTTGATTTAAGGATTTACCAAAAGTATAGCATAAATTATTTTTCCAAAGTTCTAAAAGTTGTTTGTGAGATGGGATTTGATGGATGATGTGATAAATGGAAGTGTTGATTTGATCCTAGATGAACCTAGAAATACTTTTTTTACAAGACCAAGGTGTTGAAGAACATTCTATACCTCTAGAGCTTTCAACTCCTAAGGACTTTAATCATTATGTGAGAAATTTAAAATGTTGGAAAAGCCTAGGATTTTGACAATAATAGAAGGAATACAAGTTTGGATTGTTCCTTGAAGCACACTTGTAGTTGTATATCAACCTATCTTTGGTTTTGTGAAGTTCCAAAAGGTGTTTCTTGAGAGATTTTGGACTAAGATTTCTAAGCTTGGAGTGACGATGATTGGGCCTAGGTTTTGGAATTTTGAATTTGTGGGAAATCATGAGGACAAACACATATGTGGGGCTCAATTGTATTTTAGCTTGATTAAATGGATTCTTTTTAACACATCAACACCTCTTGTTTAAATTTCAAACTTAATGTCTATGTATCAAATCTTTTTCATTCCACGAGGTCCATTAAATGTGAAAATCAAAGGTTTAAGGCCATAGTTTCCCTAGGTTGACTTTGGAGAGAATAAATTGAGATGTGAGCCCAAATATTTAGAAGCCTCTAAGGATGAAATCCCTAGGGACAAGCAGTAATAATTGGACCCTTCAAAGATATTCACTCTTTCAAAAGAGTTTGAAATTTTGATAATTTGTTTAATGTTTTTCTCAAAGTTTTAGATCCAAGCAATGTGTTTGACTAACTCACAAATTGCACAACCCTAGGTTAGAAATGGCTATACTTTTTGAGTCCCCACTTAGATTTCTCCAAACACTAAGACAAAGTGAACAATTAGAGATTTAGTGACATTGGCCCCCCCTTACTCAGTACACACTTCTCAAGACCACCAAATATCAAAATCCTGAAGATCTGGAGATCTTAATGATTTTTCTATTTCTACTTTGAATAGTACAAATGTGGGGCAGCTTTAGAATGACCGTTCTTGCAGCAAAAAGTATTAAGGATTTTGGTCTTTAAACAAAGGGTTGTAGTAAGGACATCTGGTTCAAGTGATACTATGATATAAAATTCCTCAAGAGGTCTCCCAACCCTAAGAACAAGGTCTTTTCACATCATAAATATACTGAGGGAGGGCTATCACATATCACTTCCCATTGATCACAACTTTCATTGCAACCACACATTTATATGGCAGTTTAGAAGAGCTTGGATTTAGCTTGTTACCACTTGGGTTCTTCCCTCCTTTCGAAGCGGGGAGGCAGGCCCTCTAATGATAAACAAAAGCAAAGAAGTACATTTGTAGTTCAAATGCCTAGATTGTGTAAAGCACTAAGAGGGAACACACACAATGCCTTTCCTTCACACTAGCATGAGGGTTCAATTTTAGATCCAAATTGAAATGTGTGGGTGTCTTTAGACAACTAATTTCAATGGAATGCTTTTGATTCACAAGATCACTAAGTGGCATGAGAGAAGTGCATATGCATTCAAATGACACAAATTGCAAAAAATCACAAAATAAAGAAGGCACGAGTTCTTTTTAATCCCAAAAATAGAAGTGAATTTATTTTAAGCACCAAAAGCTAAGTGTTAATTTTTCTTGTTCAATTTTAACCTAAAATTAAAGTCTAGTAAGTTTCTAATGTTCAATTTTAGTCCAACTTTGAAAAATTCAAAACAATGATTGATTTTAAACCCAAATTGATCTAATTGGCCTAAAACAGAAAATAAAAATAAAAATGGATGCTCTAGACTATTGAAATAAGCATTAATTTTATTTTTTTCAAGTTCAAGCTCAATGCCCACTTTTCCAACTCAAATATGCTAGTTATTTGATCCCCATGTGAAAAAAGACCACCATTGTTTCTTGATGCAAACACTGCTACAAAACATTACAAAGCTATCACCAATAAGATTTATTTCAAGGAATTAATGAAGAAAACTATACTATTACCAAAAAAATTACACCTGTCATGAAAAGTAGTTGTGAAATAAAAAAAATGGTTATAGCTAAAAATCAGATTTGATGAACTCCCACGAAGCCATGCAATCTCAAAATTTTGCAATATGAAAATCTCATAAATGAATGGAATACCACACAATTTTACTTTTTCTCTTCTCAACCACAACCTTTCTAAAATCTTCAAGTGACTATGCAAATTTGTATATATCCACCCAATTCAACCAACAAATAGTCTGGAAAGGAAATTGTGCTTCTTGAAGCATAAAGAAATTGTCTAACATTAAGTACCCACAACCCTCATTAAGACTTGTTCCTTGTCTTATTCCCTTAAATATAAGACTCCTTTTTTTAGTGTAGGTGGAGTTGAATTAAAAGCACTGTCTATCATCAAGGAGGACAAAATTTTTTATTCAATGGGAGGTGCCTTAAAATTAAGGCAATTGGATTTTGATAGGGATATCATAATAAAATTGCAATTAAACGCGCCACATCACAATTGAACTTCTAACAGAAATATCATAATAAAATTGAAGTTAAACACACACCATCACACTATCAAGAAAGGAAATTGTGATAGAAATATCATAATAAATATGTCGTTAACCTACCCTATCAATCACTTAGAGCACTGACAGAAGAAAAGAAAGGTAAGTTATATCTTTACAACATGCACGGATGGGTGATATAGTTAATGGACTAAACGAGAATTAGATAGGAACATAAAGACATTCATTAATGTAAAGACATTAATATCGATGAATTTATGTTAATAGCTATGAATATTTTGAGAATTTGATTTTGTTAATGGGCCCAAGAATGATATCATGACTACATAAAATATTTTCAAAATATCTCAATCCGTACACACTTGACATAACCTACACAAAAAAGCTTTATCAATTTGTAACATCAAGAAAAATTCACCAGATTTTCTAATTTCCTAGAGTGTATTGTTATTTAAAATTCTAACATGATTATAAATAGGTGTTGAATGTGACTTTCTATGGGTCCGTGGAAGTCATGAACTAAAAAAAATAGCGTACACTTTCTCTAGTATGCTCAAAATACGGATTGAATCGGTGAAGGAAATTTTTGAGTCTTCACCAAGTTATTGTGTTTGTGGGTGTATATTTGCTCAGGCATAGGAATAAGCTTGTATACAGGCGTGACATGCTTAGGATTAAATTGACTTTCACAAATTTTTTGGCCACTTGCTATGAGTTTGATGTCGCCTAGAGTCAATAGAGGCATGGCATGCTAGACAAAATACAGTCGATCTATAAAACCATCAAAGACCACAAAAAATTGAAGATTTAAGAGGTCATGGTCAATTAGAATCTCCAGCGCAGATGTATGTGCTATAAATGGAAGCTTCGAGTGAGTAGGGTGTGGGTCTTTTCCAAAAGAAATAGTGCAAGTCTCTTTAGATCAAGCTTCTAGACAACCTTTTACTAAGATTGAGAAAGAAACTCAAAGACTTCGTAGGGTTCAGGAAAATAGGGAATTAGAAAGGAAGACGATAAGTTTAAAGCAGGCCTTATGTGATCAGCTAAGTCAAAAGGCAGCTCAGTTTTCTCATGAGAATTAAACTATGAAGCAACAAATAGAGTTGGTTATGCTGGAGTACAACTCTCTAAAATATAGGAACACGTAACTGAAAGAACAACAAATGAAGATCTCCACAATGTATATGTCCTCAACTTCAAGGGACCAAGTGCAAAAAACTTCAAAAGATTCTAAATTACTACACATTCAGACATTGGAGTTACCATTGAAGAAAACACTTCTAATTTATGTCAGCTACCTTTGAAACACAAACTCCATGCTTTTCAAAAAAACCTTAATATATAACTTCAATAGAAAACAAACCATTTTCCATCAAAAACCAACAAAAGTGAAGCTTAGAAGTGATATATAGATACCTAAGAAAAATTAGTGGAAAACGAAAGTTATAAAATTAAATCCCACCAAAATCCACCTCAACAACTCTTGATATGAATAGAAACCATTTACTAACAAAGCAGCATATAAATAAAGAAGAGAATTCTACAAAACAAGTTGCATGTAAAGCCAACATTGTGATAAAGTAGTTGTTGTCCCCTACCTAGGACACCAATATGTGAGCAAAAATATACAAAATGCTTAAACAATGGAAAATATTAGTATCATTTAATTTAAACAAGGAAAATAGAGTACTCCTATGAGATACTTGACCATGGTGCATATGTAGACAAGAAAGAAAAAATAATCAAAGTAACTAAATGAAAGCATATGAAAACATGTCAAACCCTATCCCATAGTGGGAGTGGTGCTCCTTTAATGTGGAAAGGATGCCCTTTCCCACCCCCTTGATAAGATTCAAATGATAATGAACAAAATGTGATGAAGATGGAAGTGCCTATAGTGAGAATGCTTAAGATTGTTGATCCATATTGTGAAGAGAGTGCTTCTATTTATAGGGTTGAAGAGTTGAAGAATGGAGAAATTGGAGGTATGTAGGACTAAAGGGGAGCCAATAAGATTGTGACACTTGTCACAAGTCTATGGATGTAGTTTCTAAGCTCAAGCCTATGGTGTGTTGAACAATATAACTAGTTAGAAAACCAGAGATAGAAATGAACACAAGGATGCTTGAAGAAAGCTTACCTTTCTCTAGACGATTGGATCTTCAATCCAAGCTCCTTTTCACGATGGAACTAGACCCTCTCTGGAGCATACAAATGCAACATTGAGTGCTTGTTTGAGAGCTAATACTACTACTATAAGGACCTCAATCCGGTATGGATTTGATTGTGAGAGCATTGCTATCAAAAGTGAAGAGAAATCTAAATTGGAGCAAGTGAATGAAAAAGATTGAGTGATGTCTTCCAACCCCCAAATGAGAACCGAAAAAGGGTTTTTAATGCTTGAAGTGTGGAAAAGAGTTGTTACTCTTGGAATGTAACTACTAAGACATGTGTCTCAAGGGTTAGTATTCTAGATCCCATGTTTTCAACTTGGGAAACCAATAGGATGCTAGGGCATTGCACAGACATCCACACATTGTGAGTGTGTCTAGAGCCTAGATTCTCAGGAAATGTCTCATTAGGATTTTGTTGCTCAACCACAAGTCTACATGGAGTCATGATTGCAAAATTTGAACCCATGATATTTTGTCATTAATGTCCTAGGGCATCATAAATGCTAGGAAAAGATGTAAAAATGTGGAATTTCCCCTAGGTGCAATTTGGCGATATTACATTTTTCCCCCACTTTAGTGGGCTTGATTTTGAAAAATCAGCATCACTAAATTAGAAAGGAAAAATTGCTTCTAAATTTTAAATTTTATAGATTTACATGTGAATAGAGAGAGACTATAGTGGCCACTGAAGTCGAGCTAACCAGTACTAAAGATGCCTCTAGCATTCGAGCTCAATAAACAACATCAGAATGGTCATGAAAATTTGTTCAAAGCCTTAACCTACAAAACTCAAATTTTGGGCCAGCTTTGAAAAATCAAAAAGAAAGCTACTACAGAGAGAGGAATGATCAAGAAAAAAGTCTTTGATTTGGAAGAAAAATATGATCAAGAGACGACCTTATGCCCCCTCCTGAGTTTTCCCCTAGCTTGTTGGGGCATATTTAAGAGAAACCGGGGAGCCACAAGCTCTAGAAAAGATGGGCCCTAGGGGCCCTACATATACCTAGGTGGGACCCTAGAAGGGTCATTTTAACTATTCACTACAAGCAAATTGTTCACTTTTTTGAGACAAAATTCAACAAAGTGTCAAGCAGGAGAGAGTATGAGGTGCCAAGGTTGGAGTAGCTATGCCATGACATTGTTGAGGGCCACGAGGTGGACCAAGTAGGTCTCCAAACCCAATTTTTTGTGATTTTTAGCTTATTTTAAGCACTTTCTCTATTAGTGAGGTGCACAAGTGTCTTATTTCTATGCCTACATCCAATATCCATGTTGTTATCTTCGATGAGCACTAGGGTCTCAACTCCACGCTATCATCTCGAAGAGGTGTTGTTATCTTCGAGGTGACCATGGTGGTTGGGAGATGCATGTGCGACACGTAGACATTTGTTCAAAGTACATAAGTCTTATTTAATTTTTTATTTTCATAAAAAATTTTGATGTTTTGACTCAATTCTTTTTGACTTCTTATAGGACTACTTAGAGATTCCAGAGCATCCGAGAGGGTGAGCATTCCAACTTGTTCGTGAGCAGAGGGACTGTTGATCAGAAGATGAGGTCACTCATCTACAACAGGTCAATCTCTGGCACATGTTTACTATTCTAGAGATGTGGTACCATGAGTGGATGTTGACAACCTCTATGGAGTAGTGGGACACCACTACATCATCTCTCCAACTGCCTTGTGGAGAGATGACCATCACACTCGAGGACGTCTATTGGATCCTTATGCTACCCATCCATGAATGATGAGTGGCTCTTGACGATACATGATCAATGCTGGAGTGGAGGGAGGGCATCCTCTATTGCACGGGAGGAATGATGACAATGATGACATGAGTCATGTCTACACATATTGGTATGACCATGCAAGGACCACTACACTATTGGTCTACCAAGTCATGGTTGTGACTATTTCCTTTTGGATCATGATTGATGGGTGATGCTCGCACCTACAAGGAGGCCTCATCCACACTATCAGGGAGATGGTAGAGCATAGGACTATTATTTTATGCGGGGTTGCAACATGCTAGCACACCTCCTAGCTTACCATCTACATGCACTCTTTTGCAGGTGTGGGCCTTTGCCCACATCATGTGCACCTAGCTAGCCAATTTTCCCCGTGATGGCCGTATCATATTCCCATGGCCCATTGGTATGACATGATAGGCCAGTGGAGGATTGGAGACCTACAGTTTTGGTGCTTACAGTTCAACACTCTCACTACTAATAGGGTTCGGTGGAGACCCTACCAATTTTTCAAATGGGTGGACGATAGTAGGTACCTGAAGAACCTATAGCATGATCAATTTTTTATTGACTAGATAGATTATATTATAGTACCCTACTACTGGAATTAGGTCATGCGACAACACGGTTGATCGTAGACTATACCAATAGATGTGCCCACCTATATTAGGGCCTACAAGAGTGCAATGAGGGTGGGGGATTGACCTCTCCCTACTATTACTGATACTATCCCCTTAGATGATGATGAGTCTTATCATGATTAGTCGCCCATAACAGTGATGAATAATTTCAGAGTGACTACGGATTTTGCATGATGGTGAGAGAGGCATCTTCCTACTTTTTGGTTTGGTGAGGGTGCCCCAAGAGGGGATCCTAGTCTGCAAGGGAACTTACCACCCTAGCCTCCATAGGATAGGAAGAGAGGTCGGCAATACGCCGACCAGGAGGAGGAGGTGGGACCATTGAGGTTGAAGTGGTGGAGGAGGTCGAATCCCCCACCAGCTACCCCTATCTCTTCAATGCTATGACCTTCCATTGTAGCAGTGGTGGTAGCTCTAGCATTACCGAGACAGGCCACCGATACCAGCGACACGGGTCCTAGTACAGATCCTCACCCTAACCCAACATGGCATCCAGGGGACCCAAGTATATGGGATATGGCATTTAGTTTTCTATGTTTTCATTTTTTTGTTTATGATATATGTATATACATGCCATGTGATACTAATATGTCTTTCTTTCTTTGTGTTTGTAGAGGATGCATAGGGATGGGCTAGGCTTATTTCTTAGTGTATTTCAAAGGTTTTCGTCGATGTGCTGATCCATGGGTCCATCCTTGAGGCTTACTAGCCATCATCTATGGGATGTCATGCTCCCAAATTCAAGCTAGTTGCATGATTGAGAATTGCTTACGAGGAGCAGAGAGTGGAGATTTTCCAACTTACTATAGAGCTAATGACTATTCGAGGACAGTGTGATCAGCTGTCGGGGGAGCTATGGATGGCACTCGCCAAACAAGATGTGGCAATGAGGAGGGTTGATCCCATCAAGCATGCATGTGATGCCCTCCAAAACCATCTCGATGACCTCAATGGGTAGCTAAGAGCTAGGATCCTAGTAGGTGTTTAATGATTGTGGGATGAGTTGAGGTAGGCAGAGCTGATCATCGCTTCCCTACAGGGAGAGATTAGATGGATGCAGGTAGTTTTTCCATATCATGCTCACACTAATCACACTCCATGACTACCTTCTAGCCTCTCACGAGGGTTCCAAAGCATCTTCCAAAGCTAGAGGGATCTAGTAGCCATGCACCACAGTGATTAGGGGCTCATCAATAGTTTTTGTATATCATTTTTGTAGCGAGACACATACATACATACATATACTTGTAGATCTTTTGTATAGACATATATTTAGTAGCCACTCATTTTTTATAGTAGTGGCTTGATTAATGTACATGAAAATGATACATACATGTGTATATATATATCAATTGTGATCTCATGGAATTGTTTATTTGCTTATGTATGTTCTTTATTTCTCATGTCTGTTTGTGTTATGGATGTTATATGCTCATATAGATGTGTACTTACATTAGATGCTAATCATGATTTAATAAACACACATGGTCATATGTTATTAAATAATAATGATCTAATCATCTTTAGAAGATGTAATGTGATGCATGGACACACACACACATGGTCACATCATAACACACAATTTTTTGTAATTTTTTAATAAATAATGTGAATATACATGGTTCTATTGCCCTTCTATAGAGATAACACTACACAGATGACACATAGAACACTACACTTAGTATCTATGAAGATATATCACATTAATGGGTTCTTTTAAAGGTGTTCCATCTAGAGATGATAATCCATAAGCACCTAAGCCATATATGGAAATCACAATGTAAGGGCCTAACCAATTAGGACTAAATTTTCCTCTCTGATCAAGCAGTGCATTTACATTTCTCTCATTTTCACAGAAAACTAGATCCCCTATTTTAAAGGTCCTAGGAAGCACATTCTGATTATACTGCCTAGATAACCACCATTGATAAGCTTTAAGATGTTTGAGGGCCCATAAACGACACTCATCAAGCATCTCCAATTGATGCAAACAGTTAACTCAGTAGGTTTCATCATCAATTAACCCTTTAAGGGAAACCTACAAAGATGGAATTTCCAACTCCAAACGAATAATAGCTTCAGGACCATACACGAGGTTGTAATGTGTTGTTCCTATAGCCATTTGAACACTCATGTGATAGGCCCACAAAGCATATGTTAATTGAATATGCCTATCCTTACCATGCTTATTAATTGTTTTACAGAAAATAAGCTCAAGATTTTTATTGGACACTTCTACTTAACCATTAGATTGTGGGTAATATAGTGTAGAAAGCCTATGCTGAATAGGAAATTTCTCAAGGAATTTTCTCACTTCCTTGTTCTTGAATGGTGTACCATTGTCAAAAACAACCTTAGTGGGCAATCCAAATCAAGAAATGATGTTGCTCATGAGGAAACTACAAATAGCTTCAACGTTTGTGGATCAAAGTGGAATAACTTCAACCCATTTTGTGAAGTAATTTGTAGTAGTAGTGATGAAGGTATGTCCCTTGGAAGAAGGAGGTGATGTTTTTCAAATAATATCCAGTGCCCATTTTGCGAATGGCCAAGGAGAAATTTGATTTTGTAATTCTTGAGTAGGTTCATGAATAAGACAACTGTGTTGTTGAAATTGAAGGAAATTCTTAACAAATTCAAAGGAATCTTGTTCCATTTTTTCCCAATAGTACCCCATGTGTATCAGTCTTCTTTCCAAGGGCCTACCACCAAAGTTTCCACCCCCAAAGCCCAAATGGGCTTCCTTAAGGGAAAGGGGTATTTTCATTTTAGTGAGACATGGGTATGTGTAGGATCATGATGGGCCAAAAAATGGCGATATGATGGGTATGTGTAGAGTATGTGCTGACGACTTTTTTTTACCCAAAATTGATGAAAGAAAATGGTTTTAAAGGAGATTCTCAGCTTTCTACCAATATAAATTATGGTTTTACTTTGAATTTAATAAATAATTATTATTTATTTTCTATTTGAATTACGACTCAAAGTCTGATTGATAGGTTGATTAAAAAGCATCTATAGCTTTCAAAAAATTATCACATTTTTTAATCGAAACATGTTTCACATTCTATGCTTCACATAATATTGGATTTAAAAAAAATTGAATTTCATGAAGTTTTGATCAAGTTAAGGTCGGACATACCGTTTTATATTTTTTAAAAGTTCTAATAAAAAATCATAATTAATTATTTACTTGGGAAAAAATTACAAAAAATATCCATCACATTAGGACATGAGGTCCTCTACTTATATCTAAAATATTATAAAAAATATTATCATTTTATTGTGGTTAGGTTGGTCAAATAGACACTTCTTATTTTTTTCCTTGAAATTTAAGTACTATTGCATTGAAATTTCAAATTTTCACCAAATAGATTTAAAAAAAAAAAAAACATAGTACTTTAGAAACTACATTCAATTTGCTACAGATTCTATTCTTACATATTTTTGAAATAATATAGATTACTTATTCAAATTTTTACATCAAGTTTCCTAACTCTAATTTTTCTAAATTTTTTGCCACTTAAGGGTCTGTTTTTTCCATGATGATCCTGTACATACCCACATCTAAGAAGCAAGTCATTATAGGATTTCCAATAAAGGACATCAGATAGAATAAAATAACGCATTGAAAGCTTTCTTATATGAGTGTGATTGTTCTATGTCGCTTCATTGGGAAAGTTTCCAGTCTTTAAATAGTTATAGATATTGGAAAACCATTCTCCAGAAACCACATGGAAACACATTAGGGACTCAATTTCGGGTTGGTTGGGAATCAGAGGAGTCTATAGGACTTGAACCATGAAGTGGTATTATTTTGTATTTTCTTCTAAAGGTACCAAGGAAGCAACACTTGCCATGGCATTAGGATGTCAATTTTCTATTCTAGGGACACTATCTATCATGAAATAGGAGAACTGTTTAAGCAAGGACAAGGCAAGGTATCGATATCAAGACAACTTAATTTTCCTGGCTTGATAGGTTCCCATTATCTATTTCACTATAAGTTCATAATCACCTAGAATACGAAGGCATTTTACTCCTAGCATGATCGTGGCACACAAGCCAGTGATAGGGGTTTTGTACTTAGCGATGTTATTGGTACAGGGAAAATCTAGTCAAAAGGATACAGGAACATGTTTACCTTCAAGGGATATCAAAACCACACTAGCTCTAGAACTAGTTTGACACCTCGATCCATCAAAATACATCTCCCATTCGAGGTCATGATCAACTACAAAGATATTTTCATCAAGAAATAAATCCAACCCTAAAAAGGAGAGAGATGAGGTAGCATCTGCCAGCTGATCCACAACCACTTGACCCTTTATTGACTTTTGAGTAATGAAATTTATGTCGAACTTAGAAAGAAACATAACCCATTTCGCTAATCTTCCAGCTAGGTCGGCACTAGATAATAGAGGTTTCATGAGATAAGTTTTTCTATGACATGTATCTCAGCATGGAGAAGATAGTGTCTCAACTTTTTCCTAGAGAAGATGAGAGTGAAGCATTTCTTCTCCATGTAGGAATAGCGGGTTTCATAGTCAACCAAAATGAGGCTAATGTAATAGACCACTCTCTCTTTCCCTGTGTCATCATATTGAACCAAAAGAGCTACCAAAGCATATGGTGATGCAGCAAGGTAAAGTAGGAAGGGTTTTTCTTACATAGCTGAAATCAATACGAGAGGATTGGGAAAATAGGTTTTGATTGACTCAAAAGCTTTTTGACACTCTTCATCCCATATGAAGTGAACATATTTTTCAATAAATGAGTGAAAGGAAGGGTATGATCAGCCAATTGAGCTATAAATCTATGAATTTCCTGAATCTTTCCCTATAGAATCTACATCTTGGTGATATTCCTTGGAGGAGGCATGTTAATGATGGCATCAATATTATTTATATCAACCTCGATTCCATGGTGAAAAACTATAAAGTCAAAGAGCTTGTCAGCGTCAACACCAAAGATACACTTATGAGGGTTTAGTTTCATCTTATAGAGTCGATTTCTTTCAAACATAAGATGTTCTTTATGTGATCTTGACGGGTTATCAATTTCTCCAATATGTCATCAATGTAATATTCTAAGATCTTATGGATAAAATTGTGAAATATTGGGGTCATCACCTGTTGGTAAGTTGCTACTACATTCTTTAATCCAAAGGGCATTACCACATAGTAGAAAGTACCCCACAAAGTAGTGAAGGTTTTCTTGTATTGATCATCTAAGTTAATACAAATCTGATTGTAACCCAAGAAGCCATCCATGAAAGATAGTAATGCATGGCCTAAAGTTGAGTTGACAATCATATCTATATTAGGCAATGAAAAATCATCCTTAAGAGAAGCCTTATTAAGATCAAAAAATTCAATACATATAGGAATACAACCATTAGGTTTACTAACAACAACTATATTCAAAATCTAGGGGAAATAGTCAATTGGATGGATAAAGCTACCTTTCAATAGCTTCTCTATCTTAGTCTTGACCATCAATGCCACCTTGTGATTGATCTTTTGAATGTTCTACTTAACCAGCTTGGCATTAGGACATAGGATGATATTGTGGACCACTATAGAGTCATCAATACCAGGCATATCCTCATACATCCAAGTGAAGATATTAGGATGAGAATGTAAGAGATCAGAGTGTTCATCTGCTTCTTTTGAAGAGACACTTCCCGATCTTGATCACTTTTTCCAAGGATTTGGGTCCATAGAAACTTTGATAGTATCTCCTTTAAGGAGGGAACTATGACCTCCTCAAGATGAGATATTATGACATCATTACCCCGTTAGATAGAGGATCTTCCTCATCAATACTCAAAATAGACTCTCCAAAGTGCACTTGACTATGCAAGCGATATGGGAACCATTTCTTGTGATGATAAGGATGAAATGGGGAATAAGCACCTAGAAATTACTCTAGCACTTCATCCAAAGAGAAAACATCTAGTGGGACCTTCTCGGCCTGCCCCCTTTCCTCTATTAACTTAGGATGAAGGAGGCTTAGTGGCTCGATTGAGATCATGTTAATGCTCCACCAAGGATTTTTCTTGGATTGTTCACAGATCATCCCAAACCTGAATAGCATTTCCATGGCTTGAACTGGATAGGGACCTAAATTCCTTGCTCGATATTCCCTAGGCCTTTCTTCTTGTAGCCATATCAAGAGGCGAGCTCATATCCGAACCTGTAATGAGTTTTCAAAACTTTAGGAGGCAGTAGTTCCACGTCGAGCATTTCATTCCACCAATGGATGTCGAACGTCTCTATGGGAGTACCTCCACCTTCTTTACCAGGCTCACAAATGTTAACCTCTTTAGTAGAAGGGGGATTAGTCTCTTCAACACAGGAAGGAGCAATCTCCTTCAAACAAGGTCACATTTCTCCTCCTCCATGGGAAGATCTTCAACCTTTATGTCAAGGGTATTTGGAAGGTCTATGCAAGAGGGGTTTTCCTTGTATTATGCAGCAAAGAATTTAGAGAAATTCAAGGAGCCCAAATCATCACCAAGGAAAGCATTTGTTTGAGAAGTAGATGAGGGAGACTCAAGGTCCTCTACTTGAGGTGGTTCTTCATTTCCAATACACTCTCTAGGAGTGACTTCCACAGATGGTATCGATGAAGAAAAATCCATAGCATTGGTGGTCAAAGATGGAATAAAATTCTTGAGAGTAGACACAACTAAAGCACGAATGGTAGCCACTAGCTCATAGAGGTGGACAACTTCTAGATCTACTTTAACTGGAACTACTCGATTATTTGCAACTAATTTCAAAGAACGGTGTAAAGTGGAAGTCATCACACCCATAGCATGAATCCAAGGCCTTCCTAAAAGGAGGTTATATGGTAATAGGCGAGGCATCACATAAACCAACATGGGTAAGGTAACATGGCCTAGTTGTAAAGGTAGTATTATCATACCTAGAGCTTTGCAACCGATGTTATCGAATCCATGAATGCATAAGGAGGAGGTTGCTAAGGAAGATCAAACAATTTTAATGTTACGCAATAGTTCCATACCACAGACATTGAGAGCTGAACCAGTGCCAAGGAGGGTACACCTAATACCGATATTGTTAACATTAATTATAATCATTAAAGGATCTACTTGCTTCTGCACATCTAAAGGCAGGAGTTCTTGCAGGTGGAAAGTGATATTCGATGAATCCACACAAATATGATCGAACAAAACATTAACATCCATAGGCCTTGCAAAGGCAGGCAAGAGAATCTTTTGTAAATCTTCCTATAGCATCTCCTAATAAACTGGAGTGGTTTGAAGAAAATCCCAAAGTGATATCTTAGCCAAAGTAATGCGAAGTTGCTCAACAAGATCATAATTTCCTTGTGCTTTGATCACAAGTTTAGGTGTTGAAGGAAAGATTAAGATTGTAAAGGAGTGGAAATAGATGGTTGTGGTGTAGGGATGAAAGGTTGTTGATTCAAGTTTTGTTTATTACTCCTTGTAGGATATGTGTTCCCAACTACATTATAAGATGGAGAGTTCGTAACTTTCACAAATCTTGAATATAGGTCCAATGAATCACTACAACATGAAATCCCATAAACAGAAGAGTCAGTCAAGGTCACATAAATAATTAGTTTCTTAGGGCTCGGGGGAGCCACAAAGAACACAACCACATTTACTGACTCCTCAGCCTAGCACGAGGAAATTTGTTTAGGAGATTTACAGATAGGGGAGAGTGCTTCAAAGAAGTCATCTAGAGTGTCTTCCAACATATTGAAATCTTCCTTAGAGTAGTCATTATCACAAATGTGCAACATTACAAGGAAAGATCTGACGTTCACGTCAGGTTCACCAAAATGTGATATAAGAGGAATTCGCTACACATGGGTCTCTTCTTGTTAGTGTAATTAATATTTAATTGCACTTGCATAACTTTACTTAGGTATATTTTAATTCCTAGGTTAATTATTATCATCTTTATCTCATTGAGCTATCTTGTTTCTCAAGATAAGATTAGGGTTATGCATACTTTTCTTTTATAAAGCAAATCATCTCATGTAATTATGAATTCCTGAATAATAATATTTTGCACATGTTTTTGCAATAGCTTTGTTTTTTTTGTTTTTCTCTTCTGTGGAAGGCTTTTCTGGTTTTCATTTCAGATCTTTGTTTCTAACATGGTATTAGAGCTTTATTTTTGCAACCCCTTCTCAATATTTTGGAGAATTCTAATGCAGAGTATGTTCGGGGTTCCTCGAGGGTTTCATTCCTTGAGCATATTTATGGAGCATCTTGGATCAGTTTGGGGTTTTCCATTGGATTCAGAGCACTGGAAAAAGTCAGAAATGACTTTTATTTCATTCATTTTGGTCATCATTGAAGGAATCTATGAGGGTTTCAAGCTCAGTGATTTTTCTGAAAGATTTGGGGGTTGCTTAATTTTATGTGCACTTTGGGCCAAAATGGACCTCGTCAGTGGATTTGCAGTGCCCAAAAACCCCTATTTTCATATAAAGTTTGTCCATTTTTGACACTATCGACTAGGGAGGCAAAATTATTTTGCCTGAGGGCCGTACGGCCCTAAGGCACACATTCCGAGGTTCATTTTTTGAAAAAAAAAATATATATATATATATAAATCAAAAAAACTATGGGATTTTTTCACTGCTCGTTTAAAATCTAGCATCACCTGGTGGCCACCCATCCGCTACCAAACGGCCATCGGCCACCTCACCACCACTATACCGCCACTCCACCTCCCTTCAACCCCTGCGGGCTTAACACAACATTGGTCGTGGTCACGTTGGGGACCGATCCCAAGGTCAACCTTGGGTTCTTAAAGCATCTTGCCGGGTCATATTTGTGACTTGGGGCTCCCCATAGGGCCAAGCAACTAGGGGCTTTATTTTTTTAGCCCTTGAGGGCTTCTAGAGACCATCTTAGGCGGGTTTGGGCGGTTCATGGAATCGAGCATAGCTTTGCATCTGGCGTCATTGTTTTGCAAGCGAGATATTGTCGGTACGGTTATGTTCCTATGCAATGGTATAGGTGTGATTTTTTTTTTTTTCATTTTTGATTCCTTTTTCAGCCTCGGAAGTTGCATGTTGCTGTTTTCACTCAGGAGACCTATCTTTTGACTTGCTTATCCATTTTTTGCCATTCTTGTAGCATTGGAAAGGGTGGTTGATCCTTTACGAGATCTAAGGTCTATTTTTTTTGCATTATCTCCTTTTACAATCGTTAGGTTATTGCAATAAATGAGCTGAGATAAAGTTCCATCAAGGGGTTTTCTTGCATAATAATATGATTAGAGTGTGCATGCACTTTTATCTCCATCTTCATCTTGTTTTGATAGCTCACATGGGTTATATCTGGTTTCCTAGTTTCTTTTGGCCACATTCTTGCTCTAGCTTGACACATCAGATTCGCATTGGTTCACACTTTAGATTGGGAGTTTATGGTTATTGATCCACATTGGTTCAGATCCTTCTTAGTTTGAGGGCCATTTTCTTATGGTTAATGTTCCAGAGTCTTTTTGGTACTTCTTCCCATGGAAGAGTTTTAGTCTCAGTTTGGTATCGACATTGAGATGCACGGTTCCAGATTCTGTCATCATTTCATCTACTGTTGCTTCATAGATTCCAAGGTTGTTCCAGTTTGTGAGTTTTCCAGTGTTCTATGGCATTAGGTCTACTATCACATTATTATGATTTCAATTTGGTTTCTTGTAGACAGAAGTATCTTTTCTTGCTTGTCAGATTGTGGTTCCACTGTTACTCCATAGTGTTCTTCCAGTGCTTCTTTGCAACAGTCATCTCATTGTAGGGGGGTTTTGTCCCACTGGATTTTCCTTCTCTACGGTCTCATTATTGCATTTGTACATGGGTACCTGATTAGGCCTTGTTGGGACCCATTCATGCTTTCTTGTATTCATCTTAGTTTTAGGTCCATGCTTTTTTAGTCTCCCTAAGTTGCACTTATGGGTGGGTGTTAGTGTAATTAATATTTAATTGCACTTGCATAACTTTACTTAGGTATATTTTAATTCCTAGGTTAATTATTCTCATCTTTATCTTATTGAGCTATCTTGTTGCTCAAGATAAGATTAGGGTTATGCATACTTTGCTTTTATAAAGAAAATCATCTCATGTAATTATGAATTCCTGAATAATAATATTTTTCATATCTTTTTGCAATAGCTTTGCTTTTTCTATTTTTCTCTTATGTGGAAGGGTTTTCTAGTTTGCATTTCAAATCTTTGTTTCTAACACTCCTTTCTTGAGAGATCACTAGGGAATGAACTTCCCTTGATCTGTAATTAAAGGGCTACAAATAATTTTCACTTTACTCTCAACTACAAATTTTACCCCAATCCAACAAAATTACATGGTTATGAATCTTAACCATTGAATTATGACAAATAAAGTTCACTAATACTTTATCCAGATTCAAGATACATAAACCAACTATTTAATTATCATAAATAGGAAACTCAAAGAATCAAAATACTAAAATAATTATGAGATAGAGAAGAAATAGAGAGATCATGCTTGATAATGGAGTTCGCTCAATTTGAGCTATGTCTTCAAGTCCGCTTCTCAATGTTGGACCGCTTTATTGATATCACCAAGAAAAAGCATTCTTACAATATCAAGCTCTAGAAAAACTCACATAAAACACCTCACAATCTCTCACTCTCAATTTTACAATTTTTGGTGTACAAAAACACCTTGTAAATTCTCCTCCAAACACTCTTAAAAGGTTTCTTACAAAGGCATAAAAATTCCATCCAACACCTAGTTCTCCTAAAAGCACATGGTTCAAAATCAAACACCTACACCCCCTTTTATACATAAAAAATTTCCTTAATAACTTGGCTTAACCATCAAAACAAATAAATAACCTTCATCTCCCATTTATAAGCCCTTATGGGTTTTGTTGACTTTTTTGCAATATTCATTTGTTGGGTTGTTATTAACCATATAATTATTTTTGTGCTTAACAAGTGTTTAAAAGAATCACCACCCCTTATAATAACATTAAAATCCTTTTAAATAATTCCTAACCTCCTTAAAAATATTATACTTCATTGAAATATGAAAAAGGTAGTTAAATGGGTTAATTTGTTGAAATATAGGTTTATGGGTTTTTTTTCTCTCCTTGTTTTATGGGCAAGGCAAGAGGGTTTTAAGGGATAAAATCCCATCAAGTCCTCTCTCTTTTTAAATTTCTTTTTTTTAAAACCATACGTGTTTTTTTCTTTAATAATTATGGTTTAATATATATTTATGCCAACTCACCATTCCTGCCACATCATCTTCCACGTTCTGCCAAGTGTCAATTTTTGGTGATGCCACGTCACCACTTTGACCAAGTTTGAATAGTCATAACTTCCACATATGGACTTGGATTTGGTTCATTTAAAATGCATTGGAAAGCTCTCATCGAGCTCTATGTGATGGAACTAGTAGAGAAATGTTCCATGATCATCAATTTTTTCATTTGACCAGCTTTGACCACATGTTGACCAAATTTTCACCAAGCATATCTCTCGCATATGATCACCTTTTGACATGATTCAAATTGTGTTGAGACCATGTCGATGAGCTCTTCAATCTGAGACCACTTTTGTCTAATTCTAAGATTGTGGAATTTTTGAGGTTTTTGAATCCTCATGGATCATTCCTCCCAAATGAGAAGCTTTTGGACCACCAAAAGTTTGATTTTATACGACATTTAAGTGAGGGAATTGTCACCTCACTTGCCCAGTATCACCTGTCCACCTAGCTGGAATTTTGAACATCTATCCCATCACAACCAAGATGAAAAATGAGATAGAATTGCTGATACAATCAATCATTCCTTCAACTTTATATTCATCAATATTCATTGTCACATCCACTATCCACATAGAACTAGCTAATAGAATAATAAGCAACAATATTGAATACAATGATGCGAAAGAGAAAGTATCAACATGTTGGATCTCCTGAATAAGAACATCATTAGAAAATGAATCATTCAAACCCTCTTTTACCACCTTTGGTTGAAGGATTAAATGTGCTTGCAACTAATCCTCACATTGTGCTATCGATGACACCTTATCATGACTAGAAATTATTCCATCTTCATGCTTAATATCACTAGCTATTACAAACATGAGGGTTAATGCATTGCTTGGGTTAATGCATTGTTTACATCTAACACTACCTCATCTATAAACTTGGATGTGATTGCAAGTCAAAGTTTACATTGTTTTTACACATGTAATCAAGCATTATCATACACCCAACCCAATGGATATGGTTTAGGATGAGGTGTTGTTTTTAATCCCAATTGCCTAACAACTTGTTCAAAGATTAGATTCACCTATGATCCACTATCTATGAATGTATCAATCTTCTTTTTTTGCAATAGCCCTTATATGAAACAATTCATTCCTTTTGCTTTCAATAGGTGCTTCATTACACTTTATAGAAGAAGCATGGGAACTAGTACTGACAAAAGGAATGTTACCTTTTATACCCACTATTGTGATATTGGTTTCATCATATGAATTTGATCCACTTTGGCTTCTAATTAGGATGCAATTTCCAACATCTTGCATCTTCGTTCCCTTCCTTCTTGCAATGTGAGCAATAAGGCTTCTTGTCCTCTTTCTTTATAGTAGTTGTATACACCTAAAAATGGGGTCACATCACAATGGTCTGGTAAGTAATTAAATATTTTTTAATATTTAATTAAAATCTAATTCAATCTATGTATAAATAGAAATTTAAATAATTTATTTATATTGTTCATTCTTTCATTCGATTAAATAAATTTCTTTAATCATCTTTCTTATTCATTTTCTTAATTAATTAAAATAAACATTACAAATTTATTTATATATTAATTATCATTTAATCTTAGCTTGGATATTTGTTCAATCTGGATTAAATATTTCTCTCTTTAAATACTTCTTCTAATATCCATTCACAATTAAATATTCCAAAATATTTAATTAGAATTCTTCTAAAGTCACATCACAATTAAATATCTCTAATTCTAAATCTTCTATGGTTCTAAAATCAAAAATCAAACTCACATAAATGGGGAATTAAATAGAGATTTATTTATTTAATAAATTTAGGGATTATCTTCAATGTAGGTAAGAACAAGCGCCAAAGCGGAAAAAATAAATTTCTTTGTTCACGGTGCAAGATTGTTCTGTGGGTTGAAGGCAGGGCTTCATCTTCCTCTCAATCTCCCAACATTCTCCATCTTCCTCTCGAAACCTCTTCATCTCTCACCATTCAAATTATCGAGGACAATCTCACAACCATTGATCTTTGCTAACTAGAGTTTTTGCACGCAAAAGGCTATAAAAGGATTGTCGGTCTTTGCAATCACAAAGCTTAAGCCGAAAAACTATAGCCAAATTGCAATAGCATAGCATTCATAGTATTTACAGCCTTTTAGTATCATAAGCATAGTGTAGAATCATAGCATATCATGGCATATCCACTTCATATCATAGCATCCACAAATCACAGCCCCTGTGCATATCTGTGTCAGTATTTTCACTTCACCAGCATATAGCATAGAGAAGCTCTATCATTTTGCATTACTCATTCTGCAGATTGCCATTTGGAGAAGCCTTGCTTATACAATCTGAGAGCAGCAGCTTCAAACAAATCTTTGGAGATAGAGGAAGATGGAACGGCTCTGAAGAAGCTTCGTTTGTTTATTTAAATTCAAATTACTTGCTTTTTTTCAGTTTAAAGTTCCATTATTTGTGTTTTGTTTATTTCATTTTGATCATACATATTTAACATACACATTTTTGGAGCCCACCGTTGAGCTCTTGCCCCAATTTTAACATTTTATTGTAGATTTTCATGACAGGTTATGGCCAAAAACAACGGATTAGGCAAGAAAAATGCTTTAATAATATTCATACCCAGTTCAGCGCCTGTGAAGCATCCTGCAGTGCCCTTGAAGCATCCTGCAGCGCCCGTGAAGCATCCTACAATGCCCTTAAAGCATCCTGCAATGCCTGTGAAGCATCCTGCAGCGCCCTTAAATCATCCTGCAGTGCCCTTGAAGCATCCTATAGAGCCCATGAAGCATTCTGTAGTGCCTGTGAAGAATCCTGCAGCGCCCAGGATGTCTATTATAGCGCATTTTTGAAAAACCTACAAACTGTAAATTGTAATTTGAATACAGCTTGACTGAATCCGACGCAACCGCGGACAGCTAATAACTTTGAATTAAAATGAAGCAATCCTAGGCTAGTCACTTCACTTTTAATTTTGGGCTAAAAAGAATTTCATGTTTTTGTGAAGCAAAATCTTCACCTAGCATAGCAAATTTTTATTTTTGGGCTTAAAACCGAATCTTTGTTTGCTTTGCTTAAACGGTGATAGGCCTATGCTCTCCCCTTAACTGGGTGATCAAAATTCCAAACTCATCTATTTCCCTTTATGTAATTTCCAGCTTTGTTAAAACCTTTTAGAGAGCCTACTCTTGTGGGAAAAAGTACTCACCCAAGAGGAACGACTCAAGTGGGTTCAAGCCAAAGCCAGGCTATTCCACCCCAATCTAAAATTTAAAGAAAAATTGGGGAAACCCTCTTTTGACGGTAGTGTGCATTGATAACCATCCCCAAAGCCTTTGTTCTAAAGGTAGGGAGGTCTCTTGAGGGAGTCTATCATTTTCCGTACTAAACAGAAACCCTTACTACGAACTTAGTGTAGTATCCAACCGAAGTCAGTTTTCGAACGTCATAATAATCACAGTGCAGGGGAGGGAATAATCTACCCCTAAGATACTCACCATATAACTGCCAAGGATTTTTTGCTTAGGGGATCCAGTATCCACTTCCGTCACTCTGAGTACGCACCTGGAAAAGACAAAAACACGGGCACCCTTTTAGGGGTGACATGGCTGTGTGAGTTGACGCAGTTTTAAGATGTGGGCTGTTGATTACTATGATGACAAACTTGTGAACTAAGAGTGAGTCTGTTTGAAGTGCTTATCATGTGTAAATCCTGTTAAAACAACTTTTGAAAAACATTTTGATCATACTCTTGATGTTTAGCATAGTACTTAAAACAACTATTCTACAAATTTGTTTGATGTGTTTTCAATATATTAATTCAGAAAAGATCATCCAAAATTCACAATCACATTGATTACTCTCATGTTAAGAGATTGGAAATCCACAACCTTTGTTAAGAAGTACATTCTCAAAAGAATCAAAAATCCAAAGAAACCTCTTAGCTACAAGAAACTATTGAAGAAAAGACGATTCTTGTATCAAAGCCGAAAAGTTTTACTGAAATATAGAACCTGTCTTCATCGATATCGTTATTGTGTTAGAGGTTTTACTGATGATTATGCTATAGAACCTTTGTACTCACAAGATTTCTTTCAAAGAAGAGCCCTTTCTCAAAGGCATAACCATAGTCAACGTATTCGTTTATGTTATATTCCCCAACCTGCAATTGAATATTCTACTCGTCCAAATCAAATTCTGCAATAGAGAACTCAATCACATGGGCATTCATCACAAAATCCATCCTTTTACAAAGCTATGATCAAAACTTCATAAAGTGCAAAGTCATCCTTTTCTTGATCTTTTGCTTAAATTCCCACCAACAGGATTTTCATCCTTTCAATTAGGGAACAACACAAGCTAAAGGTTAGAAATCTTTCAAGTCATAGAATTTTCATTCTATCCTGACTTTCATATCCATCACAAGTTGCACTATTTCATTCTTTTGATCAAAAGTGAGTAGAATTTGGAACAAAGCTTATGCCTGTCTTCACGAGATCTTGAAAACACATGGAAAAAGACGAAGGAGAAACCACTACAAGCAAAATGGGTGACCATAATGAGAAAGAAGAGGATACATTTAATGTTGATGAATTAACAGAAGAAAAGCTTCAAGAAGCAGAGCAAGATCCCCAATTCCATACTCTTATGGAAAGAATTTTAGAACGAAACAAAGAAAGATATTTTCTTTCATTGTAGCTAATCAGGGGCTAAGTTACCTCTGAATTTTGATATAGAAGGGATTAAGCGAATCCACGAAACTCCTCCTCTTGACTTTGGTTCATACTCAACAAATTAAGAATTACAAGGGAAAATAAAGGAGATGCAAGGGGCACAACAAAGAAGTATGTTTTGGAAGACATATCTCCTTATCCATTTGATAGGAGTCTTCAAATGATCCCTTTTCCAAAACATTGCGAAATCCCTAAATTTGATAGATACAATGGAAAAACTGATCCCATTGAACATGTGAGGGATTTCTAAAATATGAGTCTAGAATTCACCTATGACAATACCTACTTAATGCGATTATTTCCATGAAGTCTAGGTGCACAATCCATGGAGTGGCTTTCCAAGATCACTCCCCATCAAAACCTTTGAGGAGTTAATAAATCAGGTTTATATCACAATACTCCTACAACATCCAACATCAGATAACAATGCTTGATCTTTGTAAAGTGAAACAAAAAGTAAGAGAATCCTTCACTACGTTTTTGCAAAGGTGGAGACGGTTGTTTGCGCGATATTCCCATCCTATTCTTGAAAAGGAAAAGATGGATATTTTCATCAATAGCCTAGATCAAGAATTAAGCTATAGGCTTAACTTTCATTGTCCTCATAACTTTGAAAAATTGATTGAAAACGCAATCACCATTGAAGGGGCCTTGGTTAAACGAGGAGTGATAAAACTTGATAATCCAAGTACATCCAACCAAAACAACAACGATAAAACAATGTTTTGGAACAGAAATAAAAATGTTGTCAATGATGGTATAGTAGATGCAAATAATCTACGAACAAGACCATCTATCTTTAATCTATCAAGTGCTCCACGAAACAATCAACAAGCAAATACCAACCAACAAGGAAGCAACAATCAACAAGGACAAAACTCCAAGCAAGAAAGCATGACCAATCAAAACACCAAGGATAATCGTGGTAATTTCAATAACAATCTTGGCAATACCCAAACATCAAATCCGTCTAGACCTTCATTCTTTTCAAATCGACGGAATTTTACCACTTTGGGTCAATCTCTTGAGTCTGCTCTCAAGGAGCTTCTTGATAATAAGGTTATCACCTTACCACCACAAAGAGATTATGAGCCACGAGTCAAACCACCATCGTGGAATTACTCGTATTATTGCAATTATCATCAATGTAAAGGTCATAGAACAAATAATTGTCAAGCTTTGCGAAATCTAGTACAAGATTTAATTGATAATGGCACCATTACGATTGAAGGACATCATACCAATGACGATCATCAAGCATTCAAAGATCCTTTACCGAACTATCAAAAGGGGGAAACATCAGATACAAAAGCCAAAAGAATACATAATGTTGAAGACAATATAATCCGTCACATCTATGTAGATGATCAACAGGTTAATGTTATCAAAATTAAGGGAAAACAAGAATATCAATAGGTTAATGTGACCTCTGAGGGGGACAACAAAAGTTGTTTTAAAGGGAAGTTCATCTAAGACAGCTATTCCTTCTCCAAATCATTATACTCTAGTTGATCAACTAAGAAAAACATCAGCTCAAATCTCCATTCTTGAACTTCTCAAAATATCTCCCATACACATTTTAGAAGAAGCTCTTGTAAACACAACTGTCAATACTGATATGGATGTAAACAAATTTCAAGCTATGGTGGGACATTTGTCTTCCCCACTTGTCTCTCATTTTGAAAAGAAGATGCCTCTATGACACATCCACATAATTCATGTCTATCTTGAAGTCATGATCCATAAACTTACCGAATCAAGCATTGTGTAATAGATGGAGGAGTTGGTTTATTTGTACCTTAAAGCTAATACATGCCTTGGGAATATCAGAAAATTCTATTGATCCACGAAGGAAAATAACTATCAAGGCATATGATGATGAAGAAAGAGCTTCTAAAGGACTAATAATGCTACCTATCAGAGTGGGACCTATTGTGAAAAACACATTTTGTCAGGTTCTAGATCGGGATCTTTCCTATAACATACTTTTGGGTTGTCCATGGATTCATGATATGCAAGCAGTACCATCAACGTACCATCAATGCCTCAAGTTTCCATACGATGGATAGGAAATAACTATACAAGCTGATTACAATAGCACACAAACTTGTTCAAATCTCCGAGCAACTCAAGATGCCTTTGTGCCACATAATAGGGAGGCTCTTGTTGTTTCTTCTTCCAATCTACAAGGTCAATTGCAAGAACTGACAAAGAATCTTGACACTAAGCTAAATTTTAAAGACAAAGGGGTAGGTGAATATTCGCTATCTCTTTCTAGTTTACCTCCTTCTCCGAGGTCACATGGTCAGCCAACCTTATCAAATCAAAAGATTGCAACAGCCTCTACATCCCAAGCTTATGTGCCAATCACAAAGTTTGATGGAAAATTCATTAAATCCAACACCATTGAGGAAGAAGTTGAAGATAGGGACATCCTAAGTTTGCTATACAAAGATGAAGATGAATCTCTTTCACATTAAGTTACCTACAGAACAATATGGTAAGGGGTACGCTATCATGCAGAAAATGGGCTATCAAGGAAATGGTCCTATAGGAAAAAGAAGAGAAGGAATTGTGGAACCAATTCACCCTATTTCAATACATCCAAGTGATAAAACAGGACTTGGGATATAGTAAGGATAGAAGAGTTAGTTTTACTAGCAAGCACAACAAACTCTGAACAAGGATCAATTCGGATAAACCCCATGAATGGGTTTTCAATTGCAAAATGATTCAGTCTGATTCTAACGAATATGAATGGGAGACCATTTATAATGATGAATTTTGGAGAGACAAACAAGTTGATACCATACATAAATATGCACCTATTCTCATACAAGGAGAAGGTTCAAGGCCTCCACTTGATTATGTTTTACAAAGCGATCATGACTCAAGTGAGGACGAATCAGATTTTAACGAGATTGACAATCAACAGGAGAATACCATCATAGACCTTGTCTACCATGAAGATGACAACCACATCATGACTTTGACGGCTCAAGACCTTTCCCAACCTAATGATCCTATGCCTTTAGTTTATTCGGAACTTATTGATTGGGACAATGATACACCTATCCACATCCCTACATTTCATGATGATGAGGCCATTATAAATTTCCTTTGTTCCTCTAATGAGGAAAACAATTGTTTCATCCAAGAATTTCATACTCACGATTTTGATAAGGAGGGTGTCAATTTTCTTAGCTACAAAATAAATGAATAAAAGATGGATCTATCGGTGAAAATCGAAAAAATGGCAGTGATAGATCACAACAAGAGAAAAATAAAGAGCGAATCCAACAGTGAAATTTTTTTTGAGGCACTAAAGGATGAGAAACTTGACACTCTTCCCAAAAATTATCATGAAAGACCTTCTATTTTGATCGAACCAACATAATCAATCAACATAAGTACAACAGAGCAGCCAAAAATCTTGCAAATTGCAGCGTCATTAACAGTTGAAGAAGTACTAAAATTCATGGCGTTCTTGAAGGAGAATCAAATTAACTTTGCTTGGTCATATGCTGATATGCCAGGGTTAGATCCTAATCTGATAATGCATCATTTATCTATAAACGCAGGGGCAAAACCTGTGAAGCAAAAGCTTAGAAAAATGCATCCACATGTTGCATTATTGGTCAAAGAAGAATTAAAGAAGCTTTTAGATGTTGGGTTCATTC
>VDFB02293575.1:0-28807 GCA_007258455.2 Sequoia sempervirens
ACAAGATCTTGTTCAATTTTAATCCCAAATAAAAGTGTGTGGGTAATTAATTACACAATTTAATGTCACCAAAAGCCTTTTGATTCTTAAGATCATCGTGAGGCACGAGAGAAGCGCATACATCTTTTGATGATATTACTTTGTGTAAATAATTACAAAACAATAAAGATACACATTCATTTTATCCTTCACAGGAATGATTCGACTAATTTTAAGCACCAAAGGAAAGATGAAGATTTGATTGTTCAATTCTTAGCCTCAAACAAAATGTAGTGAGTTTGTCCTAAGATTCGTTTTAAGCCTTTTTGTAGCAAGGATTTGAATTTGTTCTTTTTAAGAGCCCAAAGAAAAAGTGTGAGTTCATTCAAAACAAAAAATTAAAGTGGGAAATGGATGCCTCAAGCATTTTAAAATGCTTTTATCAATTTCAAGTTCAATGCTCAAAGCCCGCTTCTTTTTTACTCAAATTTGTTTGATATTTCTAGATTTTTTCACCTTGCTACACTTGCACCTGCAATATTAATATAGAAAAACATGTGGATTAAATTTTCAAGAAAAATCCAAAGATATGAAAATCATTTATCAATGTATTCAGCAAGCATTTAAGAAAACTAATTACCCAAAAAAAGAACACACATTTAAAAAGTGGTAATTCACTAATTCGATAATTGATGAGTGGCAATAAATGACAAATGTATCTTCTAAGCCATTTTTCTAAAGGGTAGTTAATCTCCAAGCTAGACAATTAATTGATAGTGATTGTCGACTTCTACCAACTTGTGATTGTTTGAAAGAAACTATGAAGTAGCAAGCATGCAATCCTTTGAATAGCTTTAACTACTTTCATCTGAAGGCTTTTATAATAAAATTACTTATTAAGTGTGACTGGCATACTTACCACTTAGCCTTAACATTACCCAACCCCACACACACATAATCTAATATTTCTCTTTCCAGATGACACATTTAAAGACTACAGTTCATGTATCTTTATTGTTGCTGCAACAGTTGCTTTCCCCTTGTCTTTTGTAGGAAGAATTTTTTCTGCAAACTAGCTAGATTCACCAAGCAACACCAAAGAAGTATAGAGAAAACAACTTTTTATTTACAAAATTAATTAGCAGAGAGGCTTTATAATGGAATAGATTTTAGTACCCTTTTTGTGCATCATTATCACCAAAAAGAAATTAAAGCAAGTGACAGAAAAATTAACACTATCATAATCGCGAAATTCAAGGCTCAAGCATTATAAACATATAATTGTATGGTTCCTCACATTCGCAAAGGTGTAAAAATCATTAAAATTAGGATCAATACCAAATTGCATTATTGGGTATTTTAATCTTAAAAACTCTGGGAGATCAGCCCTAAATCCCCATGAATTTTAACAAATCCAATTATTGAGTACTTCCTAGTGCTAGTATCACATTAATTTCCACTCATGATTTACCCATGAAATTTTTTTCTTACCAAAATCTTAATCACTAGAAATGTCAAATTATATGCATCAGTAAGGTATTGATATTGACCAACATACTTCAAAAGTTTTAGTTCAAATGTTCATGCCAAAGCATTAGCCTTTACTTCTTACGCTACCCCTTGTAGTTGGTTATTAGGCACACCTACCAAATCTACTTGCCAAATTTTATGTTGGTAGTGTCTTTGGTTTGCTAGCATAACGTCTCTATCATTGTAACAAAATAACTCGCATAATGGTATTTAATGGCCAGTGTTATGATAATTTTTCACTCATTAAACTCTTAATTCCAAATACTTAGACCCCATTATGGTGTAATGAAAGTACGAAATTCACAATAGATTGAAATTGACTGCTCAAATAATAGTCAATAGTTTACTCTATATAAAGGATGAGACGTTGAATACATATTAATGAATAAAAGGAGAAGGGATCCATTCACCTATTATGGTTGATTGATGCAATGAACATAGTTGTTCTTAACTTTTTAGCTCCCCCATGGCTTCAATTCTTGTGAAAAGGAAAAAAGGAACAACAACTATTCTAGAAAAAAATCTTAGAGGGCGGCCAATAGAGTAATAAGTCTAGAAAAAAATGAAAGTGACTGGCACCAAAAAAAATTATGGCCAAGATCCTAATAATGAGCACACTATGAAGCTTTTAATGTTTAGCTGTCCTAATGTTGGTCAGGCATCATAGCACTTAGAGCTTTTCTATCAAGATTAGTGAAATCAAAGGAAGCTTTCATGTCAAGATTGATAGAAACTAGATATTAACATAGCACTTAAAGCTTTTCACATGTTGGATCCCATACACATTATTAAGCTTCTTTGTATGTGCAAAAGGAAAGCTTATCTTGCAACACATAAAAAAGGATGGTTGGTATAACCCAACAATCACATCGGGTGCCTAAGAATAGGTGGCGTTTAGATTGGTTATCTAGTATTAGATGTTTCTCTAATCAACTCTAACTAGTAGCATATGTTTTTGAATCAACAAAAATTCACTAGGTGGGAATTGAACCTATGCTTGCAGCATGGCTAGTCGGCTAGTAGTGGGAAGATGAAGTGATTCAAAAGAGATTGATCAGACATATGGTGGGAATGAAAGAAAAATGCATAGATCTCAAACATAGGCAAAAAATGTGGACAAATAAGCTTTATTGATTTCTATCGTATTAAATGCATTTTTTTTATTTGCAGAGTAATGACTTTGAATAGATTCAAAGTAGATGACCAAAAATGGTAAGTATAGGTAGACAGATAAATAACAAATAGATTGACACATTTAAAATCTACCCTCATTTATCATTCAAAATCTACTTCATTATATGGCTACTCAGCTCTATTTCACTTTTTCAGTTGTCTCTGAAATGAGGGTAAAAAAGCCTCTTAATGTTATAATGATGACAAACCAGTAAAAAATCTATGCATCAAATCTTGCAAACATCTCGACCCTGCAGCAAAGTCCATTTCCTGCACAACGTCGACGAAGTTGTTCCAGCGAAGACTCTCTGTCTAGGTCGTTGGGAAGAAACTTAAATGATCATTAATCTGGGAAGAGTGGAATTCTAAATTCTCTCTGGATCATGTTGAACGGATATGTTTTCATTTATGAGAAGTATGTTCCTCAGTTTCAGGATTCATTTATGTCCATGTCTTTCTCTATTAGAGTTAGGAAGTTAGTTGCTTTTCTGTTTTAAATAAGTGTTCCTCCTATGTGAGTGAGCAAGCATGACAAGCATAGAAAGGATACCATGTAAAAGTTAGTATGATAATAAGAAGCAAAATATGTAAGAGTTAGTATTATGATAAGAGATAGAGTTTTGTGTTAGTTTTCATATGAGTAAAACAATGCATATCGTTCTTAGTTATGAACAAAAGCTGATGAATTTTTGAGTTCAATTCTTGCATAATTAGTTGATGCTTGCTAAGGGGGTCCACTTAGTAAGTATCTGTAGTTAGTTAGTTAGTCGTTTATTTTCTGTTGATCATAAGTTAGATTTTTTTCTTGAAACTTTTCAGTGCAAACTCAATCTTATATTGTTCCTACAACATCGGGAATCCATCCCTCTATTTGTTACTACAGCATAAGGCTAGTTCATAGTTTGTTTCTCAGTTATAGTTGTTATGGTTTCTACTTTGATTAAGTTTAGAAGGCTTCACATTACATTCCTGTAGCATAAGTGGAATTCCTTTCATGCATTTATTTCTAGTAAATCGTGACTGAAACTAGTTCTTAGTGCAGATACAGTGCCGCTCCATTTCAAGTATACATTCCCTGGTTTGACAAAGTAAATGAACGACCATAAGAAGATGTTAGTCACTTGCTGGAATGTCCAATTCCCAGGTTAGGATTTTTCGTGACTTTTATATCATTTTGTGGGTACGACCAATCCTATCCAAATCCATCTTCCCTTCCTATAGTTGATCTTGATGTCCTAAGGGCCAAATATGAATGCATCCATATCCTATCCACTTGATCTTGATCATCCTATCCATATCCTCTATAATACATCCCTTATTATATATCCATCATCCCATCCTATCCAAGTCACCCTCTCTTTCAACCCTTGATCTTGATAAGGCTAGGGGAAAATTATACACGCACGCTTTGGACAATGCAATCCTTACTTCCTCTACCATTTATTTCCTTTATGCACTATCCTTCCATATCGTACATCACTTATCATCTTCCATCCATGATTGCACTACCTCTAGTGGGGGGCATATTAGTCCTTTCAAACTAGTCTTTGGAGCTCCATCTTCATATCCTCTATACACCATCATCCCATCTCCCATAACCATCCATTATCTAAATTCCTCTCTCGTATCCATGGAATTCCTCCATCCTTCCATCCTTTACCATGTCTTGGTCCTCCCTTGTTATTAGATCTCAGTCAATCCTTCATCTAATCTTATATTATCCAATCCATTTATCCTCTATCCTTCCAATCCAACAATCCCCTAACCATCCCAATATAGTCCATCCAAATGCAATGAATCATAATCCATTGAATCCAATCTTGCAATCTAGTGCATCATCCATAAGTAATCCATGATTTCAATCCAAATTAGTTGATAATCTAATGATCCACTTTAATCAAGTTATCATCATAGGGATATATATTTCCCAATCTTCATGTTGTTTTGGGATGTGGCCTTCCCATGTCAAACAATGTCATCATCGGTCATCAATCAATTTATCAATCAGTTGTCAACTTGGCTTGGAGCATAGTCCTTAGTTTCTTTTGGTTTATTGTGCATGCTTTCTTGTTGCTTGTATATTTTATCAGTGTTTTCCTTTCTTGTGGTCTTTTGCATTCTATTGTCACAAGGGCATCATTGTCTTCCATATCATGGTGTTATAAGGCATATGTTTGAGCTTGACCTTTTTGATCATGTATATGGCACATTTTCATCTCGGTTCCTTATACCTTGGTGCATAATGTCAAGTACAATATCAAATCTAGGTTGTTCATATCATTGCAACATGATGATCCTCCATCCTCCCTCTCCATCCATACTTTTATCATCCTTATCTATTTTCCTCTTTCTTTTATCCTTCATCCTTAAGTCCTCTCATTCATTTTGAGAGCACACTCGTGTTCTTTGAAAACACATGTTCTCTTGATGAGGCAATCAACTACCTCCTCATCATTCTTCCTCATCATTGCTAGTGACTAGGGCATCATGCTTCTAGTCCTAATCCCTTTCCTACCCACTATTTTTTATTCTTTGAAATGATGTTACTTCTCTTAGTCACAACATCATTTGTAGACATTAAAAATTGTCCTTGCTTATATAATTAAATTATCCCCTAAGGTCATATTCTCTTATTAATTAAATAATTCTTCATTACTTAATTCGTTCATTTTCTCCTTATTCATCCCTTGATTAATTAAATAAATTTTATTTATTTAATTACATCACTGATTAATTTTGTTTTCCTCTATAATTAAATAAACTTCAATTTTATTTAATTATTTTCCATTTTTCTACTATTTAATTATTCATTAGCCCTTTCTTCTATAATTAAATAAATTTTATTTATTTAATTATTTTCCTCCTTTCCATCCACTATTAAATAATTATTTTAATTAAAAATGAATCTTTTCCCTCCTAAATTAAATAATTTTATAATCATTCAATTTTCTCCTCCAACTTTTTTTTGTGCCATTCTCTTTATCTCTTCATGTCTCATTTAATTTCCACCCTTGATTGAATTATTTTATAATTCAATCTCAACCATTCATTCTTAACCAAATCCTATCTTTGCCCTAATTTAGCCCTAACACTATTTCATAGTACATCTTTCAATCTTGGCAATTGATTGTCATGTCATATTGACTTTTCATCTTAGCCCTTCACTAAAATTTGGTTTTCTATAAAAAATACCTATTATTGTCTTTTTGATGTCAACATGCTACTAGAATCATGAGATACCACATTCAAATCTTCAACAACTCAACATAATACATTCAATCTTTTGAGGTTCACATGCATTTTGGTTTGATTTATGTTATTTTTATGCATATTTCTATTTTTATCCATTTTACATGGATACACTAGTGATGATGCATTCTTAAATATTTGTTCGGCTAAGAAAAATGGCACAAATAACTTGGAGTACGAATATGCATATCCTAAACAAAATGTCTTTTTACTGTTAATTACATCTATTATATCTCCATAATCTCAATAATATTTAAAATAAAAATAACCTAAAAAATAAAGAGAAGTCAAAAGCAACAACCCAAATCAATTATAAAACTATATTAAAAAACACAAATTTATTATAAATTTAAATATTTAAAAATCATATTAATAAATCTCAAATGAATTATATAATATCTGAATCTTTTTAAAAGAACCCTCTATAAAACTATTTCATTTAAAAGATAAACTACAATAAGAATAAGCAAAGATAGTGCTAGTGATGATGCATTTCTACATCATAAATTATTCACCTCCCTTCTTAAACAAAATTCTGTTAAATAATTTGTTCAGCTAAAAGAAAAAATTGTCTTTTCACTGTTAATTACATCTGATCTTGGCCACCACACAAAATATCAACAATATTTGTACTAAAAATGGATTTTTTAATGAAATGGGTTTCATATAAAATGAAAAACAATAGAAATGGGAAATGGGTCTCATATTTGACAATAAACAATTCATATAGAACAAAAGCAGTAGAAATGTGTCACATATTACATATGGAATGAAAAGTAGTAAAAATAGGTCAATGAATTTGACTTGTAGAATTCTGATAACAATATCACAAGTAAAAATAAATCTCACTATTAGATCCCATACTACTGTTGAATGTGTAGCCAGGTTAGGCGGTATTCACATCCCTTCATAGACAGAATTCACGTGGCTTTAGAAAAATTCACCACAATTTTTCATCAGGTGAATTGTTGCTGGCGCGCATCTCTTCATAAACAGAATTCACATGGCTCTAGAAAAATTCACCGACAATTTTCCATGAGGTGAATTTGTCACGGCAGTGAATTTCTCCAGAGTGAAATGTTGATTTCAATGGAAAATTATTAACAGTGAATTTGCTTGAATCTATTAAATATGTGTTCGTCGTATAAAACAACTAAACAAAAAAGCAAAAACAGAGATAAAGTTGGAGTACGAACATACATATCCGTAACAAAATGTCCGACTCTTATTACATCTGATCTTGGCCGCCAGCCAAAATATCAACAAAATTTGTACTATAAACGGCTCGGATGGGCACTGGCTTGAACAAATTCTTCTGTTTGTTATGGGAAAAATTTTCAGACCGTTTCTGATAAAGTTGTTTTGAGTACCGAACAAAATCAGACATGAATCCTGCAAAATCATTTTAAAAATTCCATCAATTAACTGAAAAATTCAAAATAACAACAGCTTGACGGAATCGACAGGGCATTCATAAAATTTCTCTAAACTTATCAATAAATTCTTTGAAGAAAATTTGACGGGTACTCAGTTACAAAGTTACTAGATATAAAATCATTTAATCCGTAGAAACATCATACTTACTCTATTCAGTCAAAGTTTGAGTCATCAAACAGTTTGACTTGTTGCTGTTTTAGCACTAAATTTGAACATTTATCGGCCTGGCGGAATCTTACCTGGATTTTCCGCTTGCATTTGAGCAATCAGCGAAGGTGAAAAGACTTGCTGTAAACGGAAGAGAGGATTGAACTCTTGGTCAGACTGGGGAAGTACGGCTGCACCTGCAAGGCATTTGGAATACAACTCTGTTGACGGACAATTTGATTTCTGCTTCATCTGATTCGTTTTTGACGGGTTCTGCTGTGTTTCCACTTCGATTTGAGGGTTTAATTGTGCAGCTTCAGTCTCAGTTCCCACTGGGGAGAAAGGCGTTGAAGTGCAGAATCGGGAGAGAAGATTCGCTTGCTGCAAACGCATGTTTAGAAGTTCTGCTTTTGTTCTTGCCAGTTGATATTCTAGCTGTGACATTTGGTGCTGCAGTCGATGTATAGTCCCTGCACACCCATATACAGGATCTCGCAGCCTTGCGTTTGCTTCATACACCATACTGCTCACAGCATCAGCCCTTCGATCGTCGGGAAGATCCTGCAACAGTTAACCACTCTTTATATAAGACTAAGACTGTCTGAGCTCATGCAGAGGGAGTGGTTTTAGGAAAATTCATTTTTAACAATTCACTTTAAAAAAATTGACCGTAATGATAAATTCATTTAATGGAAAATTCACCACCAACAATTCATACATTCATAACAGTGTGATGATGAATTTGCTGAAACCAGAAGGAATAACAACGAATGCAGAATGAAAAAATTCATACATTCATAACTCTAATACGACAGAGTACATGCAACATATCTTGAAATGCGACAAAGCGCATGCAACAAATCTTGGAATAACAACGAATGCAGAATGAAAAAATGATGTAACCTGAAGCATCCTTATAATGTTGCTTGCACCAAACACACGATGGGCAGTTGCAAACTTGTCAGGGTTGTCTTGTGGAAAGTATGGAGCAAAAAGGCAGTTCTCTCGGCATTTTTTTTTCAGAATTTTACACGCTGCACATGAAAATGACGGTGGGTTTCTCTTTGCAGTGCACTCCATCTGAAAATTTCAAACCAAATTATCTACGTGAAAACAAGGTCAAAGTAAAAGGGTAAGCCAGGATGCATGAAAAACCAGGATTCTAGAACTGATAGATGCCTTCCCTACAATGTCTAATGTATTTGATCACTAGCTTACCTTTCCAGTGTCCATTTAACAAATATTATCCGGTCCTGACCTGCAAAGAAGGTTGATGGTGTTGAAGCACACTGATCTGTACTACACTGGTAGATAGCAAGGCTCAAGTTCATTCTGCCCAATACCATGTTTTTATAAGGCATTAGAGGTTAGCCTTACCTGACTCCATGGGACCCAACCCTGTTGTTTTTTTTTTTTTTTCAAATTCATTGATCTATATTTACCGCTTTTCATGGATTATTTAATATCCGTTTTTCATGGATTATTTAATGTGGAATATGAGCAGACAAGGTTCTTGGAGAATTCGCCGCTAACAATTCATTGTCAGAAAATTTACTGTCAACAACTCACCTTGGGAAAATTCATTGTCATGGCAAATTCACCTCATGGAAAATTCTAGCGCTTTTCATTCTATATGCAAATATGGGACCCACTTCCCATTTCTACTGTTTTGGTTTTATATGGGTTATATGGATTCTATTTAGCATTTTTCAAATTCAGTTTGCCCAATACAATGCTTTTACAAGGTATTAGAGGTTAGCATGACTTAGCTCCACATTATGTTAGGAAAATAAGTTTACATTTAATAAATCAGTTAATTGTTAGTTGCTAGTTTTAGGGAGTTATTGTCCTAAGGAAATTTGGCTGGTTATTCACTGAACGTGAATAACCACCTAAATTTCCTTTTCACGTGAAAGTAATTCATTAAAATGCAATGATTAATAAACATTTGCAATGAACACTGCAAATAACCCCAATGATTATAATGAAATTCCTCTCTTTAATTTTGATTGTAATGTAAATCTTTAGCTCTTCTATTTTTTTTAAATAAAGATTGCAATGTAAATCTTTTGGTCTTCCATTTTTACTGCTCTACACATTCAACGGCAATACGGCAACCAACAAAACCCAAGACTACTTTGAAGTTGATACTTGGGAAGGATAGTAAAAGGTTTTTTCAACAAATCATCTTTTAAACGCGTTTCGTATATAAGCTACGAAATGAAAGTTCGCAGCAAGAAGATAAAGAACGATAAACGCAAAGGCTGGGGATCCAATACATACTAATCATTCTTTAGGATGTCCAAGTCACGATTAATGATTACTATTGAAGGCTAGCCGCTTCTCACTTGCTACCCATTCTTACTGATCCAGGCTTACAAGACTCGTAAGATTCTAGGTGATATGTTCAAGTGACGATGTGTGGAAGGGCGTGATAAGAAAACGCGTGGAAGGAAAAGCAGTAGAAATGGGTCCCATATTTGACAATAGAACTCTCCCCATCTTACAAATCTTCCAATACAAAAAGAAACTCTCTGCATGTACTAGCACTTGTATCGATAAGTAGCACATGTATCGATAAGAAGTTCAGGGAAAATGTCGATACTAAGGGAGAGGATCCTGTAGTTGAGCACCCTAACTTCACTCTTCTAGAAATCTTACATAGTTTCAAAAAAATTCCAATTTTTTACAGCAGCTTGCTTGGCAATGCCCCTGCTTATAACTGAGGTTTCAAGGCCACATCATCAAATATGATGACAAATCAGCATATTTTTTGTTGAGGTGTCCAAGAAAAAAAAAGTGAGACTGATACTTGTGCACTAAATCATGTTTTATTGATGCAATGATGTGGCATCACATGATTTGTTGTTGTTTAGATCTAAGGAATACATATTACTCAATTATTGGTAGTTATTATCAACACTAGCAACTTTAAAGTCACCACTATTGGTTCAATATTGTTAAAAATATTGGGCATTAAATCAACAAATGGTATAACAATTATAAGAACATGCTCAACTAGTAGGTCTTTTCCTCTAATAGCTAATTTATTATATCAAAGGAAAATAAAAATATCCCTTGGTCTTTTTGGCCATTCTTTTGAAGTCTTCAAATTCTTATACATTGCAATACAATGTTGTGAGATAAAAAAAAAAAGTAAAACATAAGTATGATTTATGAATTTTGAAAGAGAAAGGTTCAAATTGATGGTTATGAAAATGGTCTTTGATAATGCAGTAATTTTACAAAATTAATTTAAAATAAAAAATGAATATTTGCAAAGAAATAAGAATAGTTATGAAGTTTATAGAAAGATAACTTAATCAATTTAAAAAATTAATGTAATAATTATTTTGGTAAAAGTTTAACTAAGGTTTAAAATATTTCTATATTTAATTGCTGCAATATTTTTAATTTCAAGCTTTTCCTTTTCAACAAAATTGAAAATTTACTCTCCATTAACTTTTTATTGACTTGAATTGATTTTTAAAAAGTATCTTTATTTACTTATATAACTATATCAATTAAACATTATATTTGTATATAATTAATATTTTACCAGTATCACTCACATTATTAAAATGGTATGAGTTCACTCTAACATTTAGATACAATACAAACAATTCCAATACTACTAATAAAGAAACTTCAAGAATTACATTCAAGTGAATAATTTAACTATATTAGATATACTTTAGGTGTTTGGTTAGAGTGTTTACTTATCTCAATTTTACAATTATTTTTATGAATTTTCCAACATTATAAAATACTTTTACTTCAAAAATTCTCATAATATAACATAACCTAATAAACTAATCTATGTAAAATTTCTTGAAATTAAATTAGTTTTATTTTTTTATAAAAAATCATATATCTTATAATAATTTTTTTAAATAAATATTTTCACAATCTTGTTTTAAGAGTGTAATATTGAACAATTTTATTAACTTAATTAAAGGAGTAAATATTTTCAATCATCTGAGAAGAAAAAATGGGCTTTGTGCCAAGAAGATCAATTTTGGATGGTGTTATCATAGCACAAGAAGTTATCCATTCCTCTCAATGGTTGAAGAAGCCAAATATGTTGTTGAAACTTGATATTAGGAAGGCATATGTTAGGGTGAATTGGATTTCTTTGTAGAGTGATGGAAGCCTTTGAATTTTAGAAGGAATGGTTGGATTGGGTCTTTGGTTGGGTAGCAAGTCCAAGATTCTCAGTGCTTGTGAACAACTCTATGAAAGGTTTTCTCAATGCCTCTCAGGGTTTCCATCAGGGAGACCCTTGTTGAAAATGGAGGTAATTATGTAGCTTAATACTTTGTAAAACTATTTTAGTTGTAGATCTAATTAAGTATTCTTTGTTACAATTTCCTTGTGGATGATTATTTGTTTAATTCATTTTAGTATTTGTAGAAGTAGACAAAAGATTGTAGAAGAACAAGACCAGAAGAAAGAAGTTACACAACATATACCGTGGAGAAACCCTTTCAAGAAAAACTCCACCAGGAATCAATGTGTTATTTAATTTTAGAATAAGATTACAATAATTCCAAACCTTGCTTGAGATGCTAATTTTTCCTTCAATAATTCTTCTTCAAAAGCTACAATGAAATCTGATAAACTATCTTCAACTTGCTATAATATATAGACAATAATGAGCCTTTTAAACTCCAAAGAGTTTACAATTACAAAGCACAATGCTTATCACACAAAACCCACACTTGTTCTTTTCAAGTAAAGCTCTACTATGAACAACAATGTCAAAAAATATCCATCCATTTGGATTTGCCAAACTGAAGTCATAACTAAACGTTGATTCCAAAGATATCATCTAAGCTTATCCTCAAAGTTGGCACCCAAGAATGGGCCTACTTAACTCAGCCTTATAAAATATCTTAACATGAAAAAGTGTCAACTCCAAGATACCAACTTGGGTGCCCAAGGTAGGTCCAAGTCAATCTTTGTTAACTGAAACATATCTCTCCATATTTCATGCAAATATCATGCATGATTGATCATCCCCACTTAACCGAATGTATCATATGTTATCTATCATGCAGCTCAAGTCATTAGTCATGCATTTCCCGTCAATTGAAGTCAAATAGTAGTACACTAAATCTAACTACATGCAACTGAAGATAATTGAACCATAACTAAACTTAACTGAACTTATACTAAGTTGAATTGAACTAAACTCCATGCATGTAAAACATCAATCCCTAACTTCTAGGATCTTTACATGCATTAATAAAGTGTTATCTTTTACTCCAAATAGTTAACTTAACTCAAGGTGAGTTCCACCTTCGATGTGGCTGCCCCATGTGCTCCTATTTTGTAGGAGCTCTTCATGGGCATCCCCACATGTATCATTTAGAATTAATTACAAATGTCAATTAACATGTGTATTTCATTCAAATTTAATCTCCTTCTAATCCTAGTGTTGGGGAACACTTTCCAAGGACTTAGGAGATACATGAAATAATGTTTAGGATTGCAATCAAATGACATTCTATTCCCAACATTCTCCCACTTGACATTATACATTGCAATTATTCTAAACAAGGAATCATTATTATAAATCAAGTATAGGACTCAAGGACAATGGCTTTCCTACACCAACTAATCAACCATGCCAACTTCAAATGCAACCTACATAATCATGAAGCTCCAAAACAATCATTAAAAACAAGAGAACTTATCTATAGGAACTATTTTCATAAGATAATTTGTACCATTAATTAAAGTGTCAACTTTTTGAATTAATACCTTCCCACTCTCAACCATTTCCTACACAAAGTGATGTTCAACATCAACATGCTTAGTACGGTCATGATACATAGAAATTTTTGGCTAAACACATAACACTCTGATTATCACATTCAAGTTAAAATTACTTGTAATTAAAACCAATACCTTTCCTAAGTCTGTGTATCCAAACTGCCTCTTTAAAGGCATGTGAAACCACTGAGTGTGTTAAACTCACATCCAACCAAGGTGTAGGCTTCTTGGTCTTTACTGATGAAAATAGATTTTCTTACAAGTAACGATTCCAACATATATCTCTTACCATAAGAGAACTGAAGCCTCACCTATTTCTCCAAGTATCCATGAGGACCTGTAACCAACCAATCCATGCCAAACTCCAAATGCAACATAGTGTGAACCAAGATTCCAAACTTGCACAAACACAAGAAACAAGCAACTTATTAGATCCAATGCAAGTTAGTATCATAATTCCCCAAGAAATCCATTTAAATTACAATGAAAAGGAAATGAAATGAAGAAAATAAACAAACACAAGCCAAAGATATTAAATCCTATTCAAATGCAATGTGAACTCTTGATCTCTTGGTGCAGTTAGTGCCAATTTGATGTGGAAATTGGCCCTTTCCCAACTCCTATGCAAGCTTTGATGATTTGATGAAGATTGTGATCCACATTTTTGAAGATTGATGAGTGCTCCAAGATAAAATCTGCATAACCTAGCTATAAAACTCAATGAGATGGATGAAAATTGCTATGAATTTGAGTATAGTAAGTTTACTTAAATTGTGGATGCAAAATACAAAGAGAATCCTTCTATAAATAGAAGAACAAGATGAAGGAATCAGAAAAATGGATGAATGTGCGATCATTCAACATCCAATGGGCAAGTGCCACTTGTCAAGATGTGAATGGAGGAAGCTTGAGCACATTTTGGAGAATGTGCAAAGAGGGGGGAGATTCAAATTCAAAAGATGGCTTGAAGGATGAAGTGAAAGGTGAAGTTAATGTCACATGGCTCAAGAAAAGGACTTGTAAGAGATGTTAAATGCCATGTTTGGAGGAAAAGACCTTTTTGGGGGAGATTTCAAATTTGATGAATATTCTACCTTTGATGTCTTTTTTGAATGAAAATAGATGATTTATAAAACAATTAAATTGATTTTCATGTGCAAGTTATAAAATCTAGAGGATTTGATGGATTAAGACCAAGATTAATCAGGATTTGATTAATTTAAAGGGGATTAGCTGATTTGACCATTTGATTTAGATTTTGAGAGGAATAATGATTTTAGACTTAAATAAATAAGATTTGATTTATTTAATTATACAGGATGGTGTTAGCTTTAAATCAAATAAAGATTAATTTATTTAATTTAAATGAGATGACTTTAGAGATTAATTAAATAAATGAATTATTTAATTAAAAGAGGGACTATAGGATTAATTAAACAAAGTGATTTATTTCATTAATAGGAGATGATGACTTAATCAAATAAAAGATGATTTATTTAATTAAGAGATGAAATGTGATGACTTAATCAGATAAAAAATGATTTATTTAATTAAATGACTAGTAGAGAGATGATTTAGGATGAACCTGGTGTTAGTAAAATTAGGATCAAGTATGGCGATATATTTTCAATGTCTACATTTTTCCCCTCTTTGAAGCAATCCACTTGTTGTGTTGGTTCAAAGAATAAAATGTCTTGATCAAAATTCAAAAATTCTTTGATTTTTTCGGATGCCCCACTGCTGCCCTAGCAAATGAAGAATTATGCATGTATATTGCCCCCTCAAGAGATCAGGTGAAGAGGTTTGATTTGAGGGTTGATCTCTCGACAAGGAGGTTCATGATTAGTTCAACTCATATGTTTGATCTAGACATATTTGATGATGTAGATAATCATCGGCCATGGGTAGCCTTATGCCTATTTTGACATAATACACCCACTTGATCCTAATTTGTAACATGACAATTACATTATTGATGATATAAATGATATGATGATGCATGGATGATATAGGTGCATATGATATGATAGGATGATCATTTTATGATTATGCAAATGGATGATAAACGTATGGGTTGCGAGATGCTTAGTATAACCAATCTATATTATGCAATGATGAAATGCAATGCATGCAAGATAATCAATGTTTCTTATATGATATGATATGTAGTATGCAATATGCTAAGGGTTTTGTGGATGCGAGATGAATGCAATGATGATAATGATTTATGATTAACTATCATGGTACCATGTTAGCATGAAGCGAAGTAAGAAGAAAATAAGATGATGACAAGAGACACCAACAAGCCAACTTTATTAGAGATGATGATAATGATGATGATGATGATGATGATGATGATTTTCTTACCGAGGATTTGGGATTTTAAAAGGGCCAATTACCTTATGTTTGATAACACACATAGACACAATGCATTAGGGTATAAAGAACTAGGATGGCATTGCACCTAGTGTGATTGAATTTGACTCAAAAAACAAATAGGAGTATTCTTGTTCACACCTGACATAATAAACTTTGCTAGGATGCACCTAACAAAGAAAGTATTCACCAGCTTATATTACAAAAATGTCTAACAAGTACAACAGACAAAAGATAATGATCGATGCCCCATTCCTTTCTCTCTACATTGTTTTGATTAGAAACCATTAAGAGGTTATTGGAGTGAGTGCAATAAGATAACTCAAAAAGAAAAGATCAAGTGCACAAACAAGTCAATGTTTAGGATAAGTATCCAAAGTGATATCCAAAACGATGCCAATTGTTGGAACGATATATTCTAGGACATGCATTGTATAGGATGATGACGGGTTGATAAATTGTTTGATAGGATTTTGATATAAGGTTGACTAACATGTTTGAAAATTATCAGGATTTTGATTTTACATTTAAAATTTTGAAGTTTTCTTTTGATTTTACGTTTGAAGCTTGCTTTTACTGATTGTTGTACTTGTTTCTATTTGTTTTTCCAAAGGGTGAGTGTGATGATTGATTCATTATGGATGATTGATTATTGTGGGTGAAAGTGAGATGGGATGGATGGTTTTGTATTTTCTTGAATATTTCAATGTTTTTTGTATTTTGAAAATGTTTTGAGGCTATTTTTGGTATTTTCAAGATTTTACAAATGTTTTGATTTTTTGATTTTTCAAATGTTTTGGGGTTTTTTGAGATTTTCTGAATGTTTTTTGGTTGTGTTTCTTTAGGGCTGATCAAAGATTAGGCTTTCCTACGTTTAAGCTTAGAGACGATTTAGATCGGATGAGCAAGTTTTTGATTTGTTTTGGGGTTTTTTTTCACATGATTTTGATGTTTTGGATATGGATGTGTGTGATAATATCAACACTTTTTTTTGGATTTTGTTGAAAGCCAAGTTAAGGTTGATTGCTTATATTGATGGATTGATGATGATAACATTGTTGAGGATACACAACAATGCAAGGATAGTGTTAAGCAACACAAGGATTTAGAATGGATATCCCAAGATGATGCAGGATTAATGATGATAACATTGTCGAGGATACAGAACAATGTAAGGATAGTGTTAAGAAACACAAGTATTAGGATGGATATCTTGAGATGATGATGGATTGATTAGATTTGATTTGATCAAGATTGATGAAACTTGGTTTGGAACAAAATTTTTTTTGGATGATTTGATGTGACGTTGAAGCACACATTAGATGTGACTAATAGTGATTTTTTGGATTGTTGTTCAATGAAAGATGAAGATTGATAAGGAATTTCGTCTTGTAAAAATATGCCATTGGTCAATGATTTGAATTTTTTGCTCACAAGTGGTTTAACCAATTTGATTTCATGTTTTCCAATGTTTGGATCACCACATAAGCTGGAATATATAGATCAAGATTTATTCTTGAAGCAAGATGTAAATATCTTCCCCTAGTGTCTAGCAATGTATGGAATGTCATGAATAGATGCATAGATAGGTCTATGAATGGATGGATATGGTAAGCACGCAAAGGATGCCAAGGATTATCTTGTAATTTAAGATAAGGTGTTTGAACAGAGTATGCTCATTTGGATAATGCTTCATGGCTCAGATAATGCTGGGTATGATAGGATCAATGAAAATGACCCATGTCAAGATGTCTACCATAAGCAAGTGTAAAGTGTGCACCAAACTTTCATCAAGGTCAAGATAATTTGGAAGATGGATGTTGGTGGTTGAAAATGGATTGGATAAATGGTTCATGGATGAATGGATTTATTATTGATAAGATGCATGGAACATGTTGGCTTTATTATGGATGTAATGAGATTCTTCCACTTGAACTAGTGCACGTAGATGCTCAATTCTACACATGACGCTTGTTTTCTAGGTTTTCATCATAGTACTTGCCCAAAGCGCCACCATAGTGGTTTTCACTAGAGGATGACTTTTTTCTTTACTATTTTCAATCCTTTTTAAAAAAAAAATTGGATTTTGTTTTTGAAATATTTTAAGTTCATGTTGAATCACCTTGCAATGTTGATGTACATGCCCATATCATAATGTGCCATCGATATCTTGCTTGAAGAAGTTGCGTTGCCAAGATACATGCACTTGAATCCAACTTTTGAGATTCCTGATCTACTTTTTTGATACCGGAGTTAACTCTGTCTTGGTGCGCACATCACGATATAGTGCCTTTTGAATCCTTATGGTGAAGGGTTGTTTCCAATACATGGTCAATGTGAGAATTGGATATCATGTGTGGAGGTGTGGATGGAGTTTTTTTAGGGATAGGAGATGGATTTGTTGATAGTTTGGAACCTTTGACTCTCTAAACATGGGAACATGAGTAATGATGGGTGGATATAGAAGTGTGCTTGGAATTAGGGCCAACTATTTTATATACTTTGTACATCACTTGAGAAGCCTTCTTTTGCTTTTGTAGACATCTTTGATGGATACTTTTCCCTTTTTTAGTTTGCCCCATATTTTCTTTAACTGATGGAGTTTGATAAAGATTTAATCTTTCTTTGTATTCTTTGGTATCCATGTGTATTTGACTTGTCCATTATGCTTCCTTTATTCTTTTTCTTTGATAATGTTCCTTGTTCTTTGATTCAAATCTTTCTTTTGATGTTGGTCCCAATTTGTGGATGGGGTGATGGGTGGATGAAGATTCATGATGTGGCTGGTTGTAGTATTTCCATCATTTTCATCATAAGGACTCTTTGTGCTCCCTATGTTGATGTTTTCTTGAAACATATTTTCCCCCAGTATGGTGGTAGTAACACCTTTGTTCCTTGTTTCTTCTTGTTTTGAGATTTCTTGTTACTGTAGATGATGTTGTTTCAATTCGCTGCTTTGCTAACTTTGGAATGTCTTGTTTTGTTTGACCCATTTCTTTGAGTTGATAATGAAGATCATCTACATGTCCATCCATATAAAGAATCTCATGGGTAGATGGAGGAGTATGTGCTATGTGGATATGATCATATTTTATAGATAAGACAGTATCCATTAGATTATTGTAGTAAATTGGGGATACAAATTCTTTATCTTGAATGATTTCTGAATTTCTTTTGACATGCTTTGGATCAAGTTCTTGACATGGGTCAATTTCAAAGCATGGATTTCTTACAAAGGGTTCTTGGATATCTTCATTATGCATGGGAAGTGGCTCAATATCCTCTTGATCTTTGGGTGAATTTGGATCAAGTGTTGAGTTGAAGATTCCTTCAATATCGACAATCATGAGGTCGAAGGATGTCAATATGTCTTGAAAAGGATCATTGTTAGACTTTGTTGAGAAATGTTGGTCATGCTTCAGAATAAATTTTTAAGATATGTCCTCTAACTCATTAGGTGATGTAGAGACATTTTCAACATGATCATTGGTCAATGGATTGTTGATGGTGTTGAAGCACATTGATCTATACTACACAGGTAGATAGCAAGGCTCAAGTTCATTCTGCTCAATACCATGTTTTTATAAGGCATTAGAGGTTAGCCTTACCTGACTTCATGGGACCCAACCCTATTGTTTTTTTTATTGTCAAATTCATTGATCTATATTTACCGCTTTTCATGGATTATTTAATGTGGAATATGAGCAAACATAGTTCTTGGAGAATTCGCCGCTAACAATTCATTGTCAAAAAATTCACTGTCAACAACTCACCTTGGGAAAATTCATTGTCATGGAAAATTCACCTCATGGAAAATTATAGTGCTTTTCATTCTATATGCAAATATGGGACCCACTTCCCATTTCTACTGTTTTGGTTTTATATGGGTTATATGGATTCTATTTAGCATTTTTCAAATTCAGTTTGCCCAAAACAATGCTTTTACAAGGTATTAGAGGTATTAGAGGTTAGCGTGACTTAGCTCCACATTATGTTAGGAAAATAAAGTTGATTTTCCTTTTCACGTGAAAGTAATTCATTAAAATGCAATGCTTAATGAACATTTGCAATGAACATTGCAAATAACACAATGATTATAATGAAATTCCTCTCTTTAATTTTGATTGCAATGTAAAAATTTTGCTCTTCTATTTTTTTTAATGACGATTGCAATGTAAATCTTTTGCAATGTAAATGTTTCGCTCTTTTATTTTTACTGAAGATTGCAATGTAAATCTTTTTGGTCTTCCATTTTTACTGCTCTACACATTCAACGGCAATACGGCAACCAACAAAACCCAAGACTACTTTGAAGTGGATACTTGGGAAGGATAGTAAAAGGTTTTTTCAACAAATCATCTTTCAAACGCGTTTCGTATATAAGCTACGAAATGAAAGTTCGCAGCAAGAAGATAAAGAACGATAAACGCAAAGGCTGGGGATCCAATACATACTAATCATTCTTTAGGAAGTCCAGATTAATGATTACTATTGAAGGCTAGCCGCTTCTCACTCGCTACCCATTCTTACTGATCCAAGCTTACAAGACTGGTAAGATTCTAGGTGATATGTTCAAGTCACGAAGTGTGGGAGGGCGTGATAAGAAAACGCGTGGAAGAAAAAGCAGTAGAAATGGGTCCCATATTTGACAATAGAACTCTCCTCATCTTACAAATCTTCCCATACAAAAGGAAACTCTCTGCATGTACTAGCACTTGTATCGATAAGTAGCACATGTATCGATAAGAAGTTCAGGGAATATGTCGATATTAAGGGAGAGGATCCCGTAGTTGAGCACCCTAACTTCACTCTTCTAGAAATCTTTACAGTTTCAAAAAAATTCCAATTTTTTACAGCAGCTTGCTTGACAATGCCCCTATTTATAACTGAAGTTTCAAGGCCACATCATCAAATATGATGACAAATCAGCATATTTTTTGTTGAGGTGTCCAAGAAAAAAAAAAAGTGAGACTGATACTTGTGCACTAAATCATGTTTTATTGGTGCAATGATGTGGCATCACATGATTTGTTGTTGTTTGGATCTAAGAAATACATATTACTCAATTATTGGTAGCTATTATCAACACTAACAACTTTAAAGTCACCACTATTGGTTCAATATTGTTAAAAATATTGGGCATTAAATCAACAAATGCTATAACAATTATTAGAACATGCTCAACTACTAGGTCTTTTCCTCTAATAGCTAATTTACTATATCAAAGTAAAATAAAAATTTCCCTGTGTTTTTTTAGCTATTCTTTTGAAGTCTTCAAATTCGTATACATTGCAATAAAATGTTGTGAGATAAAAATCAATAAAAAATAATTACGATTTATGAATTTTGAAAGAGAAAGGTTCAAATTGATGGTTATGAAAATGGTCTTTGATAATGCAGTAATTTTACAAAATTAATTTAAAATAAAAAATGAATATTTGCAAAGAAATAAGAAGAGGTACGAAGTTTATAGAAAAGTAACTTAATCAATTTAAAAAATTAATGTTTAATAATTATTTTTGTAAAAGTTTAAATAAGGTTTAAAATATTTCTATATTTAATTGCTGCAATATTTTTAATTTCAAGCTTTTCCTTTTCAAAAAAATTGAAAATTTATTCTCCATTAACATTTTATTGACTTGATTTAATTTTTAAAAAGTATGTTTATTTACTTATATAACTATATCAATTAAACATTATATTTGTATATAATTAATATTTTACCACTATCACTCACATTATTACAATGGTATGAGTTCACTCTAACATATAGATACAATACAAACAATTCCAACACTACTAATAAAGTAACTTCGAGAATTACATTCAAGTGAATAATTTAACTATATTAAATATACTTTAGGTGTTTGATTAGAGAGTTTAATTATCTCAATTTTAAAATTATTTTTATCAATTTTCCAACATTATAAAATACTTTTACTTCAAAAATTCTCATAATATAACATAACATAATAAACTAATCTAAGTAAAATTTCTTGATATTAAATTAGTTTTAGTTTTTATAAAAAAACATATATCTTATAATAATTTTATTAAATAAATATGTTCACAATCTTCTTTTAAGAGTGTAATATTGAACAATTTTACTAACTTAATTAAAGGAGTAAATATTTTCAATCATCTCAGAAGAAAAAATGGGCTTTGTGCCAAGAAGATCAATTTTGGATGTCGTTATCTTAGCACATGAAGTTAGATATGTTGTTGAAACTTGATATTAGGAAGACATATGATAGGGTGAAATGGCTTTCTTTTCAAGGTGATGGAAGCCTTTGGCTTTTAGAAGGAATGGTTGGATTGGGTCTTTGGTTGGGTAGCAAGTCCAAGATTCTCAATCCTTGTGAACAACTCTATGAAAGGTTTTTTCAATGCCTCTTGGGGTTTCCATCAGGGAGACCCTTGTTGAAAAGGGACATAATTATGTAGCTTAATACTTTGTAAAACTATTGTAGTTGTAGATCTAATTAAGTATTCTTTGTTACAATTTCTTTGTGGATGATTATCTATTTAATTCATTTTACCATTTGTAGAAGTAGACAGAAGATTGTAGAAGAATAAGACCAGAAGAAAGAAGTTACACAATATATCCAGTGGAGGAAACCTTTCAAGAAAAAATACACCAGGAATCAATGTGTTATTTAATCTTAGAATAAGATTACAATAGTTTCAATCCTTCCTTGAGATGCTTCTTTTTCCTTGAACAATTCTTCTTCACAACCTGCAATGAAATATAATAAACTCTCTTCAACTTGCTACAAATATAGTCAATAATGAGCCTTGTAAACTCTAAAGAGTTTACAATTACAAAGCACAATGTTTATCACACAAAACCCACACCTATTATTTTCAAGTAGAGCTCTACTATGAAGAACAATGTCAAAACAAGTCCTTCATCCATTTGGGCATCCTAAACTAAAATCATAACTCAACGTTGATTCCAAAGATATCTTCTAAGCTTATACTCAAAGTTGGCACCCAAGAATGGGCCTACTTAATTTAGCCTTAATTTAGCCTTATAAAATATCTTAACATGCAAAAGTGTCAACTCCAATATGTCAACATGGGCACCCAAGGTAGGTCCAAGTCAATCTTTGCTAACTGACACATATCTATCCATCTTTCATGCAAATTTCATGAATGATTGATCATCCCCAATTAACTGAATGTATCGCCTATTATCTATCATGCAACTCAAGTCATTAGTCATGCATTCGCAGTCAACTGAAGTCAACTAGAATTCAACTAAAACTAACTATGTGCAACTGAAGATAAGTAAACCATAACTAAACTGAACTAAACTGATATTGAACTGAACTGAACTCCATGCATGTAAAACATCAATCCCTAACTTATAGGATCTTTACATGCATTACTAAAGTTTTATTGTTTACTCCAAACACTTAACTTGACTCAAGGTGAGTTCTACCTTCCATGTGCCTGCCCCATGTGCTCCTATTTTCTATGAGCTTTTCATGGGAATCCCCACATGTTCATATCATTTAGAATTAATTACAAATGTAAATTAACATGTTTATTTCATTCAAATTTATTCTCTTTCTAATCATAGTGTTGGGGAACACTTTCCAAGGACTTAGGAGATACATGAAATAATGTTTAGGATTGCAATTAAATGCCATCCTATTCCCAACATTCTCCCACTTGACATTATACATTGCAATTATTCTAAACAAGGAATCATTTTTATAAATCAAGTACAGGACTTAAGGCTAATGGCCTTCCTAAACCAACTAATAAATCCATGCCAACTTCAAATGAAACTTGCATAATCATGAAGCTCCATGCAAATGATTAAAACCAAGAGAACTTATTTGCAGGAACTATTTTCATAAGATAATTTGTAGCATTAATTAAAGTGTCAACTTTCTCAATTAATACCTTCTAGATCTCAACCATTTCTCACACAAATTGATACTAAACATCAACATGCTTAGTACAAGCATGATACACAGGATTTTTTGGCTAAACACATAGCACTCTGACTATGACATTGAAGTTACACTTGCTTGAAATTAAAACCAATACCTTTCCTAAGTCTCTATATCCAAGTTGTCTCTTTGTAGGTATGTGAAACCACTGAGTGTGTTGAACTCACATCCAACCAAGGTTTAGGGTTCTCAGTCTTTATTGTTGAGAATAGATTTTCTTACAAGTAACCATTCCAACATATATCTCTTACCATAAGAGAACTCAAGCCTCACCTATTTCTCCAAGTATCGATGAGGACATGTAACCAACCAATCCACGCCAAACTCCAAATGCAACATATCACTATCATGAAGTAATCAAGCAAATGAGGAATGTAACAAATACTAAGATAACTACACAAGATCAATGTCAAAGCTCCAATCATGAATCAGGAACATAAACATGACAACATGATCTAAGCATCTCTTACTAGGAGATCACATGAATCATAACATATATACATCTTGGTACCAAGAGAACAAGTACCATGCCAAACTATAAATGCATATCAAGAGTAAACCATGACATAATAGCAACCACTCTAAACAAAGAAATAACCATGATTTTTACATTTTAGAAGGAATGGTTCGATTGGGTCTTTGGTTGGGTAGCAAGTCCAAGATTCTCAATCCTTGTGAAAAACTCTGTGAAAGGTTTTTTCAATGCCTCTTAGGGTTTCTATCAGGGAGACCCTTGTTGAAAATGGAGGCAATTATCTAGCTTAATACTTTGTAAAACTATTGTAGTTGTAGATCCAATTAAGCATTATTTGTTACAATTTCTTTGTGGATGATTGTTTATTTAATTCATTTTACCTTTTGTATAAGTAGACAAAAGATTGTAGAAGAATAAGACTAGAAGAAAGAAGTTGCACAACATATACCATGGAAAAACCCTTTCAAGAAAAACTCCGCTAGGAATCAATGTATTATTTAATCTTAGAATAAGATTACAATAATTCCAATCCTTCCTTGAAGTACTTCTTTTTCCTTCAACAATTCTTCTTCACAACCTGCAATGAAATCTGATAAACTCTCTTCAACTTGCTGCAATATATAGACAATAATGATCCTTGTAAACTCCAAAGAGTTTATGTAAATTACAAAGAACAATGCTTATCACACAAAACCCACATTTATTCCTTTCAAGTAGAGCTCTACTATGAGGAACAATGTCAAAACAAGTCCATCAATTTAGACACCCCAAACTAAAGTCATAACTCAACGTTGATTCCAAAGATATCTTCTAAGCTTATCCTCAAAGTTGGAACCCAAGAATGGGCCTACTTAAATCAGCCTTATAAAATATCTTAACATGAAAAAGTGTTAGCTCCAAGATAGCAACTTGGGCACCCAAGGTAGGTCCAAGTGAATCTTTGTTAACTAAAACATATCTCTCCATCTTTCATGCAAATATCATGCATGATTGATCATCCCCACTTAAATGAATGTGTCACCTATTATCTGTCATGCAACTCAAGTCATTAGTCATGCATTCCCAGTCAACTAAAGTCAACTAGCATTCAACTAAAACTAACTACATGCAACTCAAGATAATTGAACCATAACTAAACTAAACTGATACTGAACTGAATTGAATTGAACTAAATTTAACTGATATGAACTAGACTAAACTAAACTTCATGCATTTAAAACATCAATCCCTAACATCTAGGATCTTTACATGCATTACTAAAGTTTTATTATTTACTCTGAATAGTTAACTTGACTCAAGGTGAGTTCTACCTTCCTTGTGGCTGCCCCATGTGCTCCTATTTTGTAGGAGATCTTCATGGGCATCCCCACATGTTCATATCATTTAGAATTAATTACAAATGTCAATTAACATGTTTATTTTATTCAAATTTAATCTCTTTCTAATCCTAGTGCTGGGGAACACTTTCCAAGGACTTAGGAGATACATGAAAGAATGTTTAGGATTCCAATTAAATGAAATCTTATTCCCAACATTCTCCTACTTGACATTATACATTGCAATTTTTCTAAACAAGGAATCATTATTATAAATCAAGTATAGGATTGAAAACCAATGGCCTTCCTACACCAACTAATAAATCCATGCAAACTTCAAATGCAACCTGCATAATCATGAAGCTCCAAGCAAGTGATTAAAACCAAGAGAACTTATCTGTAGGAACTAATTTCATAAGATAATTTGTAGTATTAATTAAAGTGTCAACTTTCTCACTTAATACCTTCCCACTCTCAACCATTTCTCACACAAAGTGATACTGAACATCAACATGCTTAGTACAAGCATGACACATAGGACTTTTTGGCTAAACACATAATGCTTTGACTATCACATTCAAGTTAAACTTACTTGCAATTAAAACCAATATCTTTCCTAACTCTCTATATCCAAACTGCCTCTTTGGAGGCATGTGAAACCATTGAGTGTGTTGAACTCACGTAAAATGAAGGTGTAGGATTCTTGTCCTTTACTATTGAAAATAGTTTTTCTTACAAGTAACCATTCCAACATATATCTCTTACCATAAGAGAAATCAAGCCTCATCTATTTCTCCAAGTATCCATCAGGAGCTATAACCAACCAATCCATGCCAAATGCCAAATGCAACATAGCACTATGATGAAGTAATCAAGCAAATGAGTAATGTAGCCAATACTTAAGATAACTACTCAAGATCAATGTCAAAGCTCCAATCATGAATTAGGAACATAAACATAACATGATCTAACCATCTCCTACTAGGAGATCACATGCATCATAACATATATACATCTCGGTACCAAGAGAACAAGTACCATTCCAAACTCTAAATGTATGTCAAGAGTAAACCATGACATAATAGCAACCACTCTAAACAAAGAAAAAATCATATCCCCGAAGCACCACAAAAATCTGCATAAACTCTAAAACCTCAAATATGGGGTTAGTAACATGCAAATTTATCAAGTGCCTCTATGAAGTAACATGTAAATGATTGACAAAATGTAACCAATAAAATTATTAAAAGACATCTAAAAGCATAACATGTACCTATTCCATATTGGATTGGTGTCAAATGTGCCAATGACTCTTTCCTAATCCTTGCTAAAACTCAAATGATGAAGTGCAATGGTGAAGAGAAAAATTAGTTCTCAATTTAAGAGAGTAACTTTGCATGAGAGTGTATATGATTTGATGAAGAATCAACCCCTTATTTATAGATTTTCAAATTGGAAGAATGCTCATAAGAGAGAAATGTGGGATAAAGATTGGACAAATGAGATGGGGCCACTTGTCAACTTGTCATAGGTTGAGGAATGTGCAAGTTTTGGCCAATGTGCCCAAGAGAGGGAGATTCAAATTAGAATTTGTGAATTAAATGTTGAGAGGGGGACATGAAAGAGAGAATTTATTGCAATGTTGGAAGGGACAAGTCAACTTGTCTTCATTTTCAAACTTGAGGGAATATTCTAAAAAGGTGCTTTGTTGAGGGAAAATGATGATTTTATAAATGAATTAATATGATTTATTGGTACAAGTGGGACAAGCTAGAGGATATGATGGGTGGTTAGGTTAGGGTAATCAGGATTAGATTAGCTTAGGTGATGTTTAGGTGATTTTGACCTATTTGACTTGAATATTTGGATTTATTTAAATTAAGATGGAGAAATATGAATTTTGAGACTTAATTAAATAAAGTCTTGGTTTATTTAATTAAATGGATGATGCAAGATAAAGGTTGATTAATTTGCATGAGATGAAATTAGAAGATGGTTTATGAAAGATGAAATGTTATGGTTTGATTAAAATTGATTTATTTAATCAAGTGAGGTAATGATAGGCTTTAATCAAATAAAGTTAATTTATTTAATTTAAATGGATGATGAACCTTATTTACCTAATGAGTGGATGGATGTGAATTTTTTTTACTTGATGAATGGACCTAATTGAATGCATGATGCTAATTTTGCATGTCTACATTTTCCCCCTCTTTGAAGCAATGTACTTTCTACATTGGTTCAAAGAATAAACTTGTCATGATCAAAATTCAAAATTTTCTAATTTTTTTGGATGCCCTAGCAGAAAGTACACTAGTACATTGCCCCCTTGAGAGATCGAGCGCAAAGATTTGATTTGAAGGTTGATCTCCTAATAAAGAGGTTCAAATTGAATGGTTATGGATGATGATGCAAATGAGATGGTTTTAAGATGCTTAGAATAACAGATCTATATTATCTTAAACAACTTAAATGATGATATGATGTGAGATGGATGAGATGAATGATGTGATATGCCATGATTATGAAAATGTATGATTTTATGAGATGCTTAGACTAACAGATCTATATTATGATGATGATTATGCATGTGAGATGATATGCAGAATACTGATGGTTTGTGAATGCAAGATGGATGCACTAGTGATGATGATTAATTATTCATGCCATGATGTTAGTGTGGAAAAGAAGACATTATATGATGACAAGAGGATCCAACAAGCCAACTTTATGAGAGATGATGACGATAAATGATGATGATAGATGGATGATTTGCTTATCAAGGATGAGGATTTTAAAAGGGTCACTTACCTTATGTTTGATAACACACATAAGTATGATGCATCAAGGTATAAAGGACCAGGATGGAGTTGTACTTAGTGTGATGGAATTTGACTTGACAAATAGATAGGATTATTCTTGTTGACACCTGACATATAGAAACCTTGTTAGGATGCACTTTAAAAGTTTTAAACATCTCAGACCAAAACACGAAAAGGTATAACCAGTCAATGCATTAGTCAACAAGCTATCCAAAACATCCTCTATACATATCTAACAAAGAAAGTATTCACCAAGATTATTTTACAACAACTTCCAACAAGCATAGCAGACAAAAAGATAATGATCATTTCCCCATTCCTATCTCTCTAACTCCTTCATTTGGATATCATTGAGAGGTCCTTGGACTGAGTGTAATAAGATAAGTCAAAAGAAAAAGACAAAGCACACAAATAAGCCAATGTTCTTCAATGCTGCTAACCAAAAGGGAATTTTTTTTTAGGGATAAGAACTGAAACTATTGCCAAAAGATAATTCCCATTGTAGGGGGTTGATCAATAGATTAGCCTTGCCTACGTTATACACGCAGAGACCATGTAGTT
>VDFB02293576.1:0-48459 GCA_007258455.2 Sequoia sempervirens
CACTTAAGGGCTTGTTTTTTCCATGATGATCCTGCACATACCCATTATTGAATACCATATCAAAACCAATGTAAATAGTTGTAGCAGATACAAAGTTTTGTTTGTTGGTGAAGTAAATTTTATGCCCGATCATTATAGTAGCATACTTCACTGGAGGATTAGTGATATGCTTTGTAGTAAGTTCTCTCATATCAAATGTGGCACCTGTGAGTTCCATCACAACCTCATTCTTCACTATTTTCAACACAAATAATGGTTCGGTATCATAGAGTTTAGTAACAACCAATAATTGTTTCCTTAGTAATAAGATGGGGTTGATCAGTCCACAAGAATTTTTCATGTATTCTACTAAGAATTGGCTTTACAAAATTATCATCAACCATGGAATTGAAATTAGGAAAGTAGTTCCATCTGTCCAATTTCTTCACAATAATATTTGAATATTAAGATTTATTATTAGAGTAACTGATTTGGATGAGTTTTTTTGAAAAAAAAAATTGTACAGTGATGATGAAGGAATGTTGAAGACTTTTATAAATTATGCACAAAATCACTCTAAAAAGACTCCATTTGTGGTGGCCAAACATCTCGTGGATCTTGATGAAACCTTACGAAACTTTAAAAGGAGTGTATTGGAATCTTCTCAAAATGTAAATATTATGGGGATCACAGGTATGGGTGGGTGTGGAAAAACCACACTGGCAAAATAATACTACAATGAGAAAATACAATCCTTCTATAGATGTAGTATAACAATTATTGGTAGTATGTCTTTTTGGAAAAGCGTTCTACCAATGCGGCAGCGGTGATGCCTTGTCATAAATTCTGCTTACAATGATATCACTTTTCAGTTAATGAATGATTTTACTTATTTGAAATGAGGAAAATGGTTATGGATAGGTGTTTTCACTCCATCTTCCCTCGTGGGAAGGGATGTTTAGTTTGGACTATTGGATTCTTCTAAAGGTGATTTGGTAGACATGGGAATATTAGCGATGGGTGAGAAAAATAGAGTTGCACAGATGCTTTTCATGAATTAGTGCAACATTTGGGAAAAGTAGGTCATATTTGTGAGGCTTAATAATAAATTTTGAATTTTGAATTATTATAAAGTAAAAGATATAAATTATTGAAATATTAGATTTTATATATTATAAATTTTATTGTGTGTAAATATGAAATTAAATTGTTTTTTATTGATGAAAATTTATGTTATTTATTCAATTAAGTCAGTGGTATAAATATGTGAGAATATAAATTTAATATTTTTAAATTAATAATTTGTTAACACAAGTATGATTATTTATATGTTATAGTTGTAATAGGATTGAGTTCTTTTTTATCAATAATACATATACAATATTTATACATTTATGTGCACTCGTCTAATGACATAAGTGTTGTGTTTCTTAAGCATGGTAAGTAATAAGTTCTTCTATTTCATCTTATCATGATCTACAAAGTCTTATTTAAATTTTTTAAACAAGATATCTTCACTATCAAGCTATAGATATACTATACTCTCTCTCAACAAATGCGATGATTCTCTAAATGTTTAATTCATTAATAATTATTTTTCTATTAAATGAGACATGTGTTTTTGCTCAGCCACAAAACAAATAAAAATCAATGTTTTTTTATTAATATGTTACTAAAAGTTGAGGTTTAATACATTGTCTTATTTCATATATATGAGATTAATAAAAAATTCTATATTAATTTGCTACTAAAAGTTGAGTTTTAGTGCTTTATCTTAGTTTATTGTTATTATGATTCTATTTGATATATATAGTTACCAAATGTGATGATGATAGTACTACAACATTTATTTTTATTAGTCAAAGTTGGTTCTATTAAAGCCCTATCTATGACTATAAAATGGATCTATACAAAATACAATAAAAGAGAAAAACTAACACTAGTAAAATATAAGTGCTTATATGTTAGAAGACTCATGGGACCAAAACTCATGTACAAACTAACAAGGGTGTTCAACAAACCAAGAAAATGATTTTAAAAAATGTTTCAAACTAAATAGAATCATAATTCATAGGACCATCAAATGTGTAACATTAGAACCTCCCCTCTTATTGATCTAAAAATACTAAAGTATTGTCAACAACCTTGCCACCTCCTATTCCTATAGTTGTAGTAGTTATAGTATTGCTAAAGGTATCACCTTTTAAACTTGTTGCTTCTTATGAGAGTTGTACTCTTGATATTTTTCTACCCTCCATAGAATGTCATCAAACCAAGATGACATTGGAAACTAGTTGGAATTTTATAGCTTAAGTACAATTCCTATGGCTGATCTTGAGCATATGATGGTCATGGCTAAAACATTATAGAAGGATATCAAATCTTGTTTGTAGAGAAAAAAATTCTTAGATTTCCTTCCTCAAGACCAAAATTGTCTCCAAAAAACCATAAATTGAATCATCATATTCAAATTTCTTTATAAATTGGTCAATGTTAGAGTAAATTCATATTTAATTAAGTTTTACTTAGGTAGACTATAGTTTATTTGTATTTAATTTAATAAACTGGGAAATTAGTTTTCTTTCCCATATTCCTGTATTGGGTGGTTGCTCACCCATTTGGAATTTTACATGGATTTATAAGCCTATATTATAATGTATTTATCATCTCATATTGAGCATTCCTCTTCGGTAAAATAGCTTCTCTTCTCTCATTTGTGAAGGTCTTTGTGTAATTGATTTGCCTGGGAATTTTTTGCTCTATCATGGCAACAATTAGTTGTTGGATGTTCGAGAGATAGGCATTGTTGATGTAGGTGATGGTTGCTTTCAAGACGTATTGTGCATTCCAGAGTTGCACACAAATCTTTTGTCTATATACTAGATAGCACATGGTGAAGTTCCTAAGACTGTGGAGTTTACAACTAATTTTGTGTTTATCAGAGAAGTTGATTCTGGAAAACTTATTATTGTTAGTAATGTTGATCATGAGTCTCAACTGTATAGCTTCTCTCACTTTGTTAAGGAGGATGACTATGTACCTCGCACACCCTTGGCCAGTGTTGATAGTAATATTGGCCATCTGCATTTTGGGGTACTTCAGACTCATGTTGATACTATTCCTATTGCTTTAGAGGTTGGGTTTCTAGCACAACATGCTATCTTTGATCTCTTAGATCTTGTTTTGTTGGATGAGTACTTAGCAGAAATCTCTAATTTGTTTGTAGAGACTCACCTTGTAGACTTGGGAGATTCACTTGAGGGGATTTCTCTCCTCTTTGATGACAATTGTAGCATGCTAGTCGATTCACTTAGATTGTTTTGGGAGGTTTCATTGGTTGTGCCTTCTCTTGATATGTCACATTTATTGGTTGTGTTTGATCATGATTATGTGATGGATAGCTCTATTTGGAGACTTCCTTCCCCTTCTCAGTTGGATATGGAGTGGTTCCTTCTTCATCTAGTGGACTTGTTTCTTCCTATGGGAAGAGGTGTTTCTTGTAAACATTGGATCATCTTCTATCTGTCAGAATCCTTCATCAGCAATGGAGCTTCTTCATTATTGGGGGCCTATATAGTATCTCACTTTCCCTCTTGTGGAGGGAACATTGATTGTATATATATGATGTATGTTGTACTAAAGAGAATAGTTTCATGTAGGAAGCCTTAGAAGGAAGCTAACATGAAGAATAATAAACATAAGTGGCCATGAAAATCATATAAAAAATCTAAAGTTTCCCTACTAAAGAGAGAGATTTTGTGACCTAGCATGATAGTTTCTTTTCAATTCTAGTAAGAATAACTTGTGGTGCCTAGAAAGAAAAATTAGTACCTAGAAATCTAAAAAAATCTCCATGACCAATCTATTTCAGACCATGGGAATTGAACCAAGAAGGTGCAAGGAGAAAGGATTGTATGTAACACTATCTTATGCCATTAAATGGTGAAACTAGAGGCTTTCAAAATATATCTAGGTAAGTACTTCAATGCCTAATTGATATTTTTTATCCTCTTATAAGAGAGTGAGGAAAGAGCCATCTATAAAATATCCATTAAAAAGTTGATCTAGAGAATTGGGTAGAGAAATACATTTAACCAACCCTTGAGACATAAAATGAGCTAAAAGGTAACTAAACCCCTCAATGGCAAGCACATAAAGAATTGAAGCTAAAAAAGATATTTTTTTAATAGGCCTATAAATTCTAAAGGCACTAGGTTGTTGACCATTACTAGTCATGCAAGCAAAGGAATTTATAAAAAACATGGTGAAAAATCCTTTGATGTTAGAATCTAGCCCATTCCATACCTTCCCAAACTATAATCATATTATCTAAAATATATATTAATTTTATAAAACTAGGCTTGCAAATTAATGAAGGAGATTCCATAGGTTCAAAGCAAATGATTTGAAAATGACCCTAAATAAGAGACATTGAATAGGGTGATGGGCCTCTAATTACAAATATCCTCTAGGTCTCTAAATGTAGGTATGAATTTGATATTCCCTTTATTGATATTTTTTTCCTATTAATTTGGAATAGGAAGGTTCAAGATATAATTTATGCAGGTATTCACCTACATAATCATAAAGGGCCTTATAAATTAACAAGGGAATCCATCACAACTAGGATCCTTGCCATTAGCCATGGTATAGATAAATTCTATAGGGTCAACATTGGAGAGAAATTGATAATAAAAGACTTAATGCTCATGGAGGAAAGCTAACACGTAACAACCTTGAGGCACTCTTGTAGATTGGAGTTACATTTAGGAGAATTTTCTTGAATTGTGAAAAAATTGCTCATAATGTTTAAGAAAAACCTAAAGAATATCAAGAAGTTCTTTAAGAAAATGTTTTCCCATCTTTGATCTTTTTGATGCCATGTGAAGTAAGGTGAAATCTAAGATCCTAGAATAACTCTTTGGAAGCTTTGTCCCCAACCTTAAACCAATCTAATTTGACTTTTTTTAGTGGGTTTTTTTTAATGATTATCAATAATTTTGATATGATAGAAAATCTCACCAACCCTAACTTACAAATCAGGAGAAAAGTGATGAGATTCAAGAGTTGTAGTACCTTGAAAAAGCTCTTAGGTTGTGGCCTTGTATGCATACTATTGAAATATGACTAGCTATCATCCATAGATGTGGAGGAAATGAGAAGTATGCCTCATGGTTTTATCCTGTCAAGCAATCCATCCAATTGGTTGAGTGGGTTTGGCTTCTAGATTCCACATGTATTCAATGTGGGTCAACAAGGGTTGATGACTCAACAAAGAAGTATTTAAAAAGAATTTATTTTTGTAACTCTAAGGCATACTTACCATTAAATTTTGAACCTAATGGGACCATGGTCTGACAAGGTAAAATTTGGTAGAGGCACCATTGAGAATTAAAAATAGCTAGAAAGAGAAAAAGAGGACTGTGCAAAAATTAGAACATGATCTAGGCATTTAAAGACTTTGTTAGGTTCAACACAAAAAATTCCATGTATACCATGGGAATGATTATGGAACTAACCCATATTTGGATAAAGAGATAGTCCTAATGTATTACACATATAATACCATGCCTCCCTTTTTCCAATTGCCCAACATAATGGAAAAATACCATCTTTATCATATGTCATCTTGACATATTAAATTCCATGCATATGTCCCAAGGGTTGGTAGAAAATGAATCAACAATACAATTTCACAAAAAAGATATCTAAACAACATCATTAGAAGTATAAATATTTATAATTCCAAACGAATGGTTGTTGACATTTAAGATGATCCATGTCACATAGTTAGTTAGCTCAAAATTGTGATTGACAACATGCTAAATCCACTTAGGAGAGAGATATGTGGCAACCCCTCCACAACTAGCATCATGTTTTTTACAAGAAATAGAGCTATCTATTCACATAACATGTGGTAAACAACAAAATTAAAAAATTAAAAAACTTGAATTATTATAAACAAAGAACATTTAGAGCCAAATTCTTCTGATGAGCATCCATCACTATATATTTCCTAGGGAGGTCAATTATACCTCAAAGATTCTAAGAGATAAAATTGATTAACAAGATATAAGAAACATCTCATCACTATCAAACTCTTGGAGAGAAGAATAATAATTTTATTTGATTAAATTTATGCAAATAGATATTGGGAATTGGCATTCTTCTTTTTTTGGCAATGTATTCTCTTCTCCAACCACCCAAGCAGGTTGTGAGAACATCACAGTCACTTAGGAGAGGGAGGAGAATAAATAGTACCTTCTAGTTGGGAAGGTATAATGGATGTCAAGTATAGCATGCAAGAGAATCTTGGCTTGGAGGAAGGATCACCACTAGCTAGGTGATTTGAAGAGGGTTGGGCTTTGGCTTGGTAACTGCCAAAGTTGACATTCTTAATTTTTATAGTTTGTAACTATAGTCCATTTTTCCTCAAATTTTGAGGAAAGAACCTCAGTGAGCTAGGGAGGTAATTTGATCCTAGGGGCCACCAAAGGGTAATCCTTAATTTATGTTCAATGGATTGACATGTTGGAAAATAGGTGTTAGGAAAATTAAAGTATAACACACACTATGTGTAGTAAAGATGTCCAATTTGAATATTTAGATAGGTCAATCTTCACACATACATGCATTTGTGGAAAAGCTTGATAAAACCTATCAAGATCAACACAAATGAAGTTCCCAATGGAAGCAATGATGATGGTTAAAAATTTCCAACAAGGAAGGGGTGAACGAAGGAACTCAAGCCAAACTAGCACACAAAGCATATTTTCATCTGAGATGGTGAAATCATGCATCCATAGTTGAATCATTAATAGAGAGACATGGGCGTACCATAGACCATCCTTGAGAATGGCCTTAGCCAAGAAGAAAATAAAGAACTCTTTGATAAGGTTTTTAACATTAGTGAGTTAGACCCCATTTAGGGCCCAATACCCACTCGTGATAAATATTTTTCCTAAATAATTGAGGGAAGTGATGTGTTCTCTAAAATAGGACTAGTGCTACACACTACTTGTTTTGTGGAAAGACCTTAGCACAAATTCCAAGTAAAAAGGAAAATTAACTAAACTCCCATGCATGGGATGGATCAAAGATTAAAGATAAGATTTTATCACCATCAGTTCTTCTTCTTCTTTGACTCTTTCATGTGACATGTGTGGGTTTTATTAGGCTTTTTATAATCTAGAACAAATTTATTTAAATAAAATATGTCTATTTACAAACTAAAAGCTCAAAAAATATTTTGATACCAACAAACAACTTTTAGTAGTGAGATTTCAAACCAATTCCAAGACTCTCTAGAGATGTCTTCTAGATTTTATCACCTCATAAGATTTTATTATTATCTTAGTAATTGATTCTATTCTCTTCAGGTTTCCAATTGAGACTCAATATGGGACATAGGATGCTCCTCCTTTGCTATAGGAGTTCTTGAGTTTGGCTACTAGTGGTTACATGCTTCATTGGTGCACTGTTGTTTCTAGTGTTGTTTGGCCCTATTGTCAATAAAGCTTGTCATTTTTCCTTTGTTGTTTTAAAATTGATCATCCTCATAATATGTAGTTGATTGGTTAATATTGGTTATTTTATGTAATTTTATCTTTTTCTTTTTTTTAGTTATTGGTTATTCTACTACCATGATTGCTTTGTGTTTATAGATCATGCATAGTTCCTTGTAAAAAATATAAAATAAGAAAGTTGTACAACAACACAAAGTGATTTTGGCTGCTAGATTGATTTGTAACTATCACATATTAGACTTATGCTATTGTTGCTCACATAACAATACTTTGTAACTTTTGATCTTGCTTAATTTAATATATGAAAAAAAAGCTTTTTAATATTTAAGTGATTTAACCTTTGCCAAGAAAAATAATATTACAATCAAAATTATAAAATACTTTAAACTAGTTATTAATATTATTATTATCAAAATAATTTTAAAAATTATAATAATAAATAAATACTACATATTATTTATCACAAAATTAATTAAATAAAAATTTAAATTTTATTACAATATATTTTTAAAAATTAGTTATAAGTTTTATACAATACAAATTAAAAAAATAAAAACATTTATTATTAAATACTTGATATTGGTTGAACGTTGTAATGATAGATTTGATATAATTCTGGTGCAAAGTCATGTAATGGTAGATTCTGAATTCAACTGTGTAAAAAAAATCAAACATTTTGAATCATATTTTATGATAAAATATTTAATATTCATATTCCAATATTTTTAATTCTGTTCTTTCCGCATAAGACAGTCTTTGTCCTTTTCCAGGGTCTTGTTGTTGGAATTTATACTTGTTATAAGCCTATCTTTTGAGATTCGTGGAAGAGTTAGGTAGCTTACAATTCTTATCTTCCCACTTTAAACCAACTTTTCAGATGCACTTGTTGAAAAAAGAATAACCGCGTAAATAAGTGCCCATCTTTCAAAGGAAATGGCGTAGAGAAATTTTGTGTGGTTAAATCTGTGCCCACCTGTGGTTAAATTTTCTATTACTTTAATCTCTTCGCCCTCTGTCTTCCCCTGTGTTTGATTGTCTTCTCCTGTCTTACCCATGGCAACGGGAAATCAGATTACCAATGCCTTTGCGGAGATTCTGGCGCCGTCTGCATCTGCATCGTCTTCAACTCGGACAAAAAGCGTGCGCTACGATGTATTCATAAACCATCGTGGACCTGACACCAAGACAACGGTGGCCGCCTCAATCTACCGTGCCCTCAAACTTATGGGACTTGAAGTTTTCTTAGATGAACCAGAGCTTGAGCTTGGTGATTCCATACCATCTGAAATACAACATGCCATCTCTACTTCTTTTCTTCATATTGCTATCCTTTCACCCAGATATGCAGAATCCACTTGGTGTTTGGAGGAGTTGTCGCTTATGCTCAAAACTGGCCAGACAATCATTCCTGTGTTCTACAATATTGATGTCAATGATATACGTTGGATAAAAGGAAGGTATGCTCAAGAATTTTCCAAGCTTGAAGCCAAGAAGAGATATCATTCAGAAAAGCTTCAGGATTGGAAGTCGGCGCTGCAAAAGGTTTCGTACCTTAAAGGCCACATAGTCAACAGTACGGAGTAAGTACCTAATACTGTTTTCCTTTTATCAGAAGTTATGATATATTGTAGTTGTATAGAATGAAATCTCCTCTTTTAACATAGATCGAAAATATTTATTCATTGAAATCTGATTTGAAGTTTTCCTCTCGGCATGATTATTATTACATTTCATTAATTTTTTTATTTATAAGGTTGGTGTTATTTTATTGGAGCTATTTCACACTTGTAAACAAATAAAGGAATGAATAAATCGTTTGAAATTAGATGTGGGATTAGATGAATTTAATATCATAATTAATTAGATAATCAATTATGAAGAAAGAGTTTCATAAATGTAAGGAATTTATTCATCTAATCATTAATTTATAGGGCTTATTTTGAATTTTTAAATTTGGTGGGTAAGGTCCGTAACTTCAAAGATTATTTGGATCTCTTTTGCACTCATGGATTTGACTTGGGGTTGTAAATGATAAATTTGAGAATCTTTTCCATATTTCTAGATATAAACTATGGAAATGAGACTTAGAGGTGATAATATCTTAAGCCAAATTCACCCAAAAATATTCTAGTTTTAAACATATCATTACATAAGAACGTTCTAATAGAAGTTGACTAAAAAACATAAGGGAAAATGGACTGACATGCAATTTTGAACATTCTAATATTATTAAATATTTTCAAATGTTATCATTCAATTGCTATATTGAACCTTATTTTAATCTCACATATGATAGGTTAGTAAGTTTATGATAAAGCTTAAAAAATAATCATAACAATAAAACAAACTCACTTTAGAAAATATGACAACTTCAAAACAACTTAATTTATATCCTATGAAATTAAAACACTAATTCATATTCAATAATTATTATGGTTTAAAAAATCAAAGTCATCATGATAAGTATCTTTCTCTTTAACATGAGAGAATGTTTAGGAACCCAAACTATACATCTAGAAGCTAGATGAATTGTTGCCATAAGAATAGATGCTACAAGAACCATTTTACTATTATATTAAATGTATATACTTGCACGAGGGAAAAATAGTCATGAACTCCTTTTTCAAGCATCATGGTTCTTGAAACCATCTTGCACCCATTCTTGTTGAAGAATACCTATACTCCTACACAATTCATCTTGTTAACACATAATATGTTGTGTACCAAACCCAATATGTGTAGAAATCCTAACTTTGATTCTTGTATGAAAGAATATGAATTTGACTCTCCCTCAACCAATAGTACTAAGGAAAGAATTTTCATTGAGGTAAAATTTTACACTATCATAGCTCTCATAGTTAGAAAACCACTCTTTATGGGGAGTTCAAGTAGAAAGAGGCTCTACAATTGATCATCCATGCATGCATAGTTGATGTTACAATAAATCCATCACTAGCATTACCTTGAGAGGAGTCTTGGAATTTAAATCATTGTCTAATTCTCCTTTATCCTTTTTTATTTTTCTTCTTCTTATTGAAATATTTTTTTATGTGGTTGATTGGCCACATTCCAACATTTCAAGATTGACCTTCTAGAGGACTTAGATCTACCTCTAAATTTGGATTTCTAGTTCTTATTCTTGGCATATTTGTTTCTTTTGAACTTCCATGGAAAACCAATACATCTTTGATAGCTTCAAAATTTTGTTGTCTTATCCTCCCAAAAGAGTACTCACCACCTCTTCAAGCATAAGATTAGTGGTAGTGCTAAAAATAGACATAATTGGATTGTCCCAATAATAAAATAAAGAATATAATAGATAAATACTTTAATTTTCATCATCCATGGTAACATTAATGGATTTCAACTCTATAATAATAATAATAATAGAGCCACCATAACCCATATTCAAGGAATGGAGCTTCTTCTATAGAAATATATTGTTCACCAATGATTTTTCTTGCTATAGATTTCCCACCTTTTTCCAAAGGGATTCTGTGGTAGCTTCTCTCAAAATATTTAGTAGAATCAAATCCTCTAAATAGTTTTATCAATATTTAGCCTTTTCTAGCCAACATGGCCCAACCATCTAGTGGCATAGTTGTAGATTTATTTCTAAAGACTACAACCCACATATCTGATCTATTTACAAGTACTCATTTTAACTTTTCATAATTCAAAAATAGTGTTGTTGAATGTTTCCTATCTAATCATGTTGAAATTTTTGTCTTTCCTTAAACAAATATCACCTCTTTCCATGCAACTACCACTTAAACCAAGATTAGTTAGAAAAAATTATATTGACACTTAGGATCTAAGTTGATTAGGCTTTGATACTAAATGAAAGGAATAAATATGGCATATACACTAATCTATGAGGAAAGATGATATGGAGACTCAAAGTTGATAACTTCACATATATTACATACATAGACATGCAAATAAAATGCAATGAATATAATCAATTTTATTCATAGAACCTCTAATGTTTACAAAACAATCATAGGATATATCCTTCAAAAGAGAGTAGTACATTAATCTACTCTATAAAACAATGATAGGATAATAATATCTACAAATATATATGATAAAACCTTCATCTAATACATCTAATATATAGCCAAGAACAAAACCACAAATCATAAATTATTTCTAAAACCATGGGTTAAATTAGGCGCCCAAATCTAGCACAAAATCCAATGAAGAAAATCATGGTTAGTTAACTAACAATTAAATAGAAACCACTTCTACCAAGTTGAACACTCCATTTTTGTTGTATGCACATTTTTGCTAACATGCTTATGAGAATTAAGTGTTTCATGATTTTCTCCTAGTTACACCTAATTCTCCTTTTCTATATGGTATTGTCACTCTAACAACTCTTTCACATCTTACAAGTTGTCATAGTTGTATTTAGCAACTTCCATGACACATAGTGCCACTATAATTGCCTAATTACAAAATATAGGTGACATATGGTGCCACTCCAAGTGGGACAACCTAAATATGTGGGTGCATAATATACAAATATAAATTGATTAATATATCAAGCATTAGAATTGTAAGGTGTATTACACCTATCCCAATGACAAACTATTGTAATCACTATCACTCACTTTTATGACTAAAAAAATCATCCAAAACATTGCTTGGACACTTGCATTATATGAAAATTTTCATTTCAATGTGTATATATGTTTCTCAAAAGTGGAATAAAATATGAATATATGCAAGGAAGTCAAAACATAAAAAAAATTAAATGCCATAAAAATAAAAAATAGTTTTAGACGAAACCATTACTTGGAATTCAACAAAATTGTTGCTTGGTACATAATGACTATTAAATTTAATCTTGTCAAGGATTGTGTAATCACCCATTATTGAACAAATGATTTAACTCTAACACCAAAAATTCCTCTAGTTTCTTCCCTACACCAACTACTTCTCCAAAATATGATCTTCAATCTATGCTCTACTTCATCATGTGTCCATAGTGTGACTAACTTGTTACGTGATTTAGCATCAAATAAATTTATTTTCATTCTAAAATTTTTTATATCTAACTACAATGTATGAAGAACTAATTTCTTAAATAATTTATAGTGGAGGTAACTCATCAAATCCAAATGTGATGTCAAATGTAGTATGCTTAGTTTGAGCATGTAAATTCTCCTTATGAGACAAAAATTTAGTAGTAAATGTAAATGTAGGGTCACAATAAGATGGATTAAGAAATTAGAACATGTAGATATAAGCCATGCATATAGTAGAATCATAATGACATGAATGATAAGTAACATGTTTAAAGGGTTAATTATGTCATCTAAGGATAATATGATTGATTTAATGTATATATATATATATATATATATAACATAACATAACATAAAATTCAATCACGTGCCATAACATAAAGAAGCATAAGATTTAACATATGTAAAATCATAGAAATGTAAACAAAATATTTTTCAGGAAATTGCATACATGTGTAAAAAGCATAAAGCATATTCAAACTAGATTTTGAAATGTAAGGGTTGTAAGAGATGGTATAGAATGCTATCATTAAGGATGCAAGAATTCCAAACTGAATATGGCAAAGTGCATATGAAGTCTTCCTTATATAGGCAAGGTGGAGAATAGGATTAGACAAGATCGTGACAAGTGTCTTAATCCTATCACATGTGAAAACTAACTAACTACCTAGGAAATGATGAATAGATAAGATAAGTTATAGATAAGACTTCTACAAGAGTCTTATATCAGGTAAGTAAACATAACATGTGAATATGTCCCTTAATTACCTAGTGGAATAATTTACTAGGTACAATACTTTATTATTCACACCAACACCCCCCCTTAAGTGCAGCTTATGAGAGAGGATTAATATGAAAAGGTGCAATGATATGTCCCATCTACTAGGCCATGTTAGGTACCCATGTACAAATGCAAATGCAATGACAAAGAGATCTCTCATAGATGGAGAAAAGGAGAAAACCCTATGGGACAAAACTCCTCCCCAAAAGAGAGATGAAATACAATAATGATATCCATTACAAATCCAATCAATCTCCATCCACTCAAAGGATGAAAAGAGCTACCATTCAACCCCCTCATAATGAGATAACCTACTGCAAGAGAAGCACTAGAAGTACACTATGGAGTAACACTTGAATCCTTAATTTAGCAAGCAAGGAAAGATAATTCTATTGACTAGAAACCATATTAGAGTCACTCAAGGACTTAGGTCAAAATAATGATAAAGAAACAACATACCCAATGCCAAGGAACACTGGAAAACTCACAAATTGAAACAACTCTAGAATCTATGAAGCAACAGTTGATTGACAAATGATCTGGAATTGAAATGAAGTGTAGAGAAAATGAAAACCTAATGCACACAAAAAAAAAAATAGTGCATGCACTGATGAATGTTCACATTTTCCTCAATGATGAAAAATAACCTCAAATCTATGTAGAGAATGAAATTAGCTTTTTGACAATATAGATTTTTCAAAAAATGGGCGTCGTATGCTCAAGTTATGAATTTTTCAAAAAAGGGATAAATTGTGCCAGCTGAAAATGCATACACAACCCTTATGATTTGATTTATGGAAAATTTACTTGTTGCATGCAAAAAATAATGGATACCCAGATAGTATATTTTGATGCAAAGAACAAAACCTAGAAATATATTTTTGATCCAACAAGCAAAAGATGAAAAAGTAAATTTCTCTTGACCTTCAACCTATAAAAAAATGATGCGCAACACATTTTGGACAGCAATATTCTTCATATACGCTTACTATCTACAAAATCTAGTAGATACCCAGATGATATTTCAACCCGAACTATAAAACCCAAAAATTTGTTTTCCTACAAATGAGTGGAAGCTAGATTTTTGAAGCAAAAATGAAAATGGCTCCAATAAAAATGGTTGGATTTTAAAAACTTGTAGATTTGACAAAATGTCAAAATTTGACAAAACAAAATCTGATTTTGACTTTCTTTGACACCCTGGATTCAATGGTGAGGTTCTCAAGACCTCAACTTGCACCTAGCAAAACTTTCACATCAAGATTGATTCCTCAGATCTAGGAAGAAGTCTATAGCACTAAAGCTCTAATACCATGTAAAAGATGGTATAGAATGATATCATTAAGGATGCAAGAATGCCAAACTGATTATGGAAAAGTACATATGAAGCCTTCCTTATATAGGAAAGGTGGAGAATAGGATTAGACAAGATCATGACAAGTGTCTTAATCCTATCTCATGTGACAACTAACTAACTACCTAGGAAATTATGAATAGATAAGATAATTTCTATATAAGACTTCTAGAAGAATCTTATATCCTAGGGTGTTGCCACAATAGTTTGTCTCACTTTTGGGACATGCTATTTTTTTTCCTAAAATCATTTTTTTAAAAAAACTAATGATTTTAGCCTTGAAAGGTTTTAATTAAAGAGGGATAGATAATACTCCCTTAGATCAAACCCTCTTGGATATAACCCCTTTAGTATTAAATCATACCCACAATGGAGTCTCCTTTGCACCTATCAAAATGATGGCGAAAAACACTTTTACTTTACCTTTCGAGGGATTAACCTAGATCTAAGAGTTGAGGCTCATAATGAATTGAAATAAATGTAAAAAATACATATGAAGATGGACTGGTTTAGCTTAATAGTTAATAATAGAATAATAATGTTGATGTCATGTAGAATTAATTCACCACCTAATGAATTTTTATTTTCATCAATATGATAATTATCTTTGAAATCAAAAGAGTTGATCTTATAGGGCACAAATGATTGATCCTATTCCACTTAACAATGACTTGGCATGTGGATACGATTTCTACTCTGTGAGATTGATCTAATAGAATGTTGACTCTTAAAAACTAAGTGACTCAATTTTCAATGATATTTGAATAATTAAGATGGTTTTTATAAATATCATTGGAAAATTTATTGACTCACATGGATAAAAAGTTTTGAGGTCAAACCCCTTGGTAGGCCTATTTAATGGTATTGAGCAAGATCAAAGGCATCATATGTATTTAGGTAGATGGTTTGAGATGGCGATGCAAATGCAAATTCCTTTTTAATCTACCAAATAAGTCTGATCTAATGATTTTTCCTTTGTCTCTTATGGAATGAAATTAAATGTGTAATGAGTGTCTTTAAAAATCATAACATAAGAACATGTCAAAAAAAAAATGCTTAGATAGCTCAAATAATTAGTGGAAGAGGGTGAGAAATTTGGAAATTGAATTTGAATTTTTGAAGGTAAGGAGTTAGATCCATGCATCTTAGGATCGACTCAAGTCAATCTTATAAACCACATACCTAATCTATAAGGATAAATGGATGAAACAAGAATGGGTGAATGAATATCTAGGAGTGAGCACACATGGGGTGGAGTAGGAACATGCAGTAGTAATCTTGTATGAGAGCATGAGAAAAAAAAAACACAAGAGTGTGTCACTTGTTAAGTCCTTCAATTCTATCTTTCTTATCATGGTGGGCACAAATCTAACTACAAAATAGCATGACTTATGTTAATTTCACCATTATAAATAAACATTTCTTTAAAAAAATAATGTAAAACCTTATTTTCTTCTATAAATTTTGAAGTAAGTTTATCCTTATAATTAGCTTTCATATATCTTGATTTTGGTAAAGCCTCTCCTTTCCTTTAGCTATGAAAGCTTTTATTTCTTTACCTTTGCCTTTTTCAATTTTATTTTTAAGGGTGGACAACATTACTTGTATGCAAAACATATCATTATTTTTATTTTTAACCACTTTCTTTCAATTCATTTTTTTCTATTAGTTAAAAATATCTTAAATAAATATTATTTTAAGATTTTCTTTTAGAGAAAACTGATTTGGATGAGTTTTTTTGAAAAAAAAATTTACAGTGATGATGAAGGAATGTTGAAGACTTTTGTAAATTATGCACAAAAGCACTCTAAAAAGACTCCATTTGTGGTGGCCAAGCATCTTGTGGGTCTTGATGAAAACTTACGAAATTTTAAAATAAGTGTATTGGAATCTTCTCAAAATGTAAATATTGTGGAGATCACAGGTATGGGTGGGTGTGGAAAAACCACATTGGCAAAAGAATACAACAATGAGAAAATACAGTCCTTCTATAGATGTAGTTTTGTTTGCATTGATCAAGATGTGCCACCTAAAAAAATGTATGAAAAACAGAAAAAACTGTTCCAAGACCTTGGTGGGTCGAAAGATATATCATTTGATAATGTAGAAGAAGGAAAAGCGATCCTAGCAAAGTATTTGAGATCTGTTCAGGTATTTATCATCTTAGATGATGTAGATCGACTAGATCAATTAGAATCTCTCTTGCCAATAAAAAATAATCTTAGACAGGATAGTATGATTGTGATTACAAGTCGAAATTCACACATTCTTACATCATGGGGGATCCCTTCTAATTCCATTTACAAAATAAAAGAATTAAATTTTGAACACGCCATAGAACTATTTTGCTGGCATGCTTTCCTACAACCATCTCCAGAAGATGGATTTGAGTGTCTTGTTAATAGTTTTCTAAAATTCTGTCGGGGATTGCCATTATCCCTTAAGGTATTAGGACTTGTGCAAGGAAAGTCGAAGGATTATTGGAATTCTCAACTAGATAAGGTCTCAAGATCATTGCCCAAAGACATTAAAAGCATACTAAAAGTGAGCTTTGACGAATTAGATGAGGAAGAAGAGGAGGAGATATTTTTAGACATATCTTGTTTCTTCATAGGATCAGAAAAAAATTCGGCCATCACAGTGTGGGGTGAGTCCAAATGGAGTGGGAAGTGTAGTTTGCAAACACTTGTGGATAAGTGCTTGGTTGAGGTAGATGAGGAAAACTGCTTAAGAATGCATGATCTGCTGAGAGATTTGGGAAGGGACATTTCAAAGACATGGTCACCATACCGCATTTGGTCATCGGAGCAAATTACCCACATTGAGAAACAGGGGAAGGTGAGTTTAATATCATGTTTTTAATTGTATCCAATATTTCAATAAGTAAATGTTCGTACTTTAATTGTTTTATAAGTTCACTGGTTATTTAATTTTTCCATTTAGGGAAGCGTGGTGATTCGGGGAATTAAAGCCCAAACAGATGAGTTTTATGAAGACTTTGTGGAGCTTGTCAGAGGATCAGGTACAAGTTTTAAGCAGAAGCGAGGTTTTAAAATCCTGGATGCTGAAGACAATTATTTTACAGAAGAATTAGCAGCATTATCAGAAGGCCTTGTCTGGCTGCGATGGGTCAACTTTCCGCATACAGCACTTCAGCCATGGATTTCGCTGAAGAAGTTGAAATTTTTAGAGCTTCGTGAGGCTTCCAAATTGGAAGAACTGTGGAGCGATACTGGCAATGTAAGTATCTTCCTTTTCTTTATTGTTATTTATGCAGCCATGCCTTAAAATGTCTTATAGTTTTTGAACGGCCTTGCCTAATAAAAAAGGAACGTGGCTGCAGCCTCCTGTGCAGTTGAGATAGCTGAAAATCATTCATGCTGGAAGTTTGCTGAGATTTCCAAGGTCAATAGGATTTCTAAAGGATTTGAAAAAGATATCCTTTGATTCCAATGGAGCTCCTATCGAAGGTTTACCCGAAGAGTTTTGCCGCCTCAAGTCGCTGGAGTGCCTCGAGTTACGTGGATGTCATAAGCTCAAATCGCTGCCTAGCAAGTTCGGCGATTTGACAAATCTGCAGCGTCTACTTTTGGAAGAATGCAATGGGATTGAAGCTCTACCAGAACAGTTTGGCCGCCTTCAATCGGTGGGGTACCTCGAGTTACGTGGATGTCATAATCTCAAATCGCTGCCTAGCAAGTTCGGCGATTTAACAATTCTGTAGACTCTACAGTTAAGTGGATGCAGTGGGTTGATAATCTCCTCGGAAACACTTGCGCAACTTACCAGTCTTTGTTCTTTGTATATTTACCATTGCGTCGGGCTCACAGAACTGATTATCCATCTGGTGTGCTTTTCTTCTTCATTGTGCAGGCTCAAACGTTTATATTTAGGGTACTGTGATGTGTCTAGGATATCAATGTCTCAACAAGGTTGCCCCAATCTGGAAATTCTAGATCTTATAGAAAATCACGAATTAGTAGAGATTGATAGCTTGCCAATATCAGTCAACCACGTTCGTGTGCTCGGATGTTCAAATCTGCAAATCATAAGCCTTACTAATTGTGATCTGGTCAAGCTAAAGTATCTGCATATGCGGGAGTGTGGGGAGCTTAGGAAAATAGGAGCACTAGAAAATTGCAGTTCGTTAGAGAATTTAATAGTACATACTTGGGGGGAGCTGCCAGTCATACAAAATCTAAAGGATATGGAGAGTTTGAGGAGGGTAAAGCTCACAGCAGCACGTCACATATCAGCATTTCAAGCTTGCCTGCAGTCTTTAAATAGAGAGGTAGTAATAATTTCTAGATGATTGAGCTTATTATTATCATGCAATATAAGTTTTAGTGGTTGATTATAATTGAGCTTATACTTTGTGGCAGAAATGGCCATCCGAATGTGTAATATGTGGAACAGCAGTGCCTAGCATGGAGGTGACTGTGAAGTCTTTTACCTTTCCTGGTCTCACTTTGGTTCACTCGTTCTACCGACAGAAGAAGTATAGCGATTATTGGCAGTATGTCTTTTTGGAAAAGCGTTCTGCCAATGCGGCAGCGATGATATGCCTTGTCATTGATTCCGCTTATGATGATATCACTCTTCAGTTAATGAATGCTCATACGTATTTGAAACGAGGGAAATGGGTATGGATAGGTGTTTTCACTCCATCTTCTCTCGTGGGAAGGGATGTTCGGTTTGGACTGTTGGATTCTTCCAAAGGTGATTTGGTAGAGATGGGAATATTAGCGATGGGTGAGGAAAACACACTTGTGGATGGCTTTCATGAATTAGTGCAACATTTGGGAAAAGTAGGCCATATTTGCGAGGTTTAATAATAAATTTTGAATTTTGAATTATTATAAAGTAAAAGTTAAGTTATTGAAATATTAGATTTTAAATATCATAAGTTTTATTGTGTGTAAATATATGAAATTAAATTGTTTTTTATTGATGAAAATTTGTGTTATTCAATTAAGTCGGTGGTATGAAATTTAATATTTTTAAATTAATATTTTTTAACAAAAGTATGATTATTTATGTTATAGTTGTAAGAAGATTGAGTTCTTTTTTATCAATAATACATATACAATATCTATACGTTATGCGAATTCATCTAATGACATAAGTGTTGCATTTCTTAAACATGGTAAGTAATAAGTTCTTCTATTTAATCTTATGATGATCTACAAAGTCTTATTTAATTTTTTTAAATAAAATATCTTCACTGTCAAGCTATAGATATACTATACTCTCTCTCAACAAATGTGATGATTCTCTAAATGTTTAATTCATTAATAATTATCTATTAAATGAGACGTGTTTTTGCTCAGCCACAAAATAAATAAAAATCAATGATTTTTTTATTAATATGTTACTAAAAGTTGAGGTTTAGTACATTATCTTAGTTTTTCTTAATTTTTTATTCTTATTCTATTTGAAAAATACTTTACACACACACACACATATGAGATTAATGAAAAAAATCTATTTAATTTGTTACTAAAAATTGAGTTTTAGTGCTTTATCTTAGTTTATTGTTATTATGATTCTATATATATATATATATAGTTACCAAATGTGATGATGATAGTACTACAATATTTATTTTTATTAGTAAATGTCGGTTCTATTAAGGCCCTTATCTATGACTCTAAAATGGATCTATACAAAATACAATAAAAGAGAAAAACTAACACTAGTAAAAATTAAGTGCTTATATGTTAGAAGATTGATGGCACCAAACTCATGTACAAACTAACAAAGGGTGTTCAAAAAACCAGGAAAATGATTTTAATTTTTTTTTCAAACTAAATAGAATCATAATCCATAAGACCATCAAATATGTAACAAATTAGAACCTTCCCTCTTATTGATCTAAAAATACTAAAGTATTGTCAACAACCTTTCCACCTACTATCCCTATAGTTGTAGTTGTTGTAGTAGTGCTAAAGGTATCACCTTTTAAACTTGTTGCTTCCTATGTGAGTTGTACTCTTGATATTTTCTACCCTCCATAGAATGTCATCCAACCAAGATGACATTGGAAACTAGTTGGAATATTATAGCTTACAATTCCTATGGGTGATCTTGAGCATATGATGGTCATGGCTAAATCACTATAGAAGGATATCAAACCTTCTTTCTATAGAAAAAAATTCTTATATTTCCTTCCTCAAGACCAAAATTGTCTCCAAAAAACCATAAATTGAATCATCATATTCAACTTGCTTTATAATTTGGTCAATAACTCCAACAAAAAATTAGCCATATGTTCTTGAAGGAACAAATAAAAAAATATAATCTTCAATAGATTTTTCTATATTTAAATATCCTACGATACTTCTAAATTGTGTTGCAAGATCAATATTTTGGCATATGGCTTGTTTGATGGCAACCCAAGTCATCCCTCTGGTCTGTAGATCAAAAATTGCTCATACCAGCAGGAAATGTAGAGAACACTGTTCTACTGACAGAAAGTAGAAAGAACAAGGTATCCGGTCAATTAGATGATGCTTTAATAGATTATCATTTTTTTTTATCCCCAGGATAGGTTGTTAAGCATATATGTTATCTCATTTTCAAGATTTGTGATGTTGCATTAATCAGTGTATGAGCTTGGAGATCTGACAGGATGTTTTTCTATTTATTTGCTCATTGTGGCTAACTTAGTGAATGTCGCATGTCACAGATGTATAAGGAGTAATTTTATAATTATTTCTTGTGTTGGTTTTTTTTGGGGGTCCTAGCTATGTCTTAGCCAACTTTGATGGGTGTGCATTAAATTTAATTTGTGATTTGAGCCGACCATTGAAGGATATTTCATGTTTTGTTAAAGCTGACTTGAAGCAATGAAATCTTTGTTAGCGGATATATATATGATTGGTAACTCATTTTGTGTGGAAGAAGGTTTGTGAAATTGTGCAAATGTGTGTGAAGAGAAGAACATATGTGTATGTGAGTATTATAAGGGTGATTAAGTGATCTATGCACAGTTTCATAAGGGCAAAATAATAGAGAAGAGTAGAGCAGAGCAAAGTAGAAATACAAAATCAGTTAGAAGGGTTGAAGATCATCTACTAAGCTTCACTAGAATTGAATCCAGGCATTTGGAGATTCTATCCTCTCATTTCAACCTTTTGTTGTAACTCAAACATTTTGTAAATGAGTGATCCTTCCTGTAAGTAGTGTGCTTCTTGAGGAGTGAGCTCTAGGTAGTGTACCTGAATGCATGTGCATTCCCTTTATTCATACTTTTAATAGAGTATAATTGTGGATTAATCTCCACCGTGGTTTTTCCCCTAATAGGGTTTGTTGATGTGTTTTTTATGCACCTCTCAACACAGGCAGTGCGTAGGTGCACTACCTCTCTTGAAAGACAATATTCCACAATCAAATTGTAGAACACTATCCCAAGGTCTCTAATGTTAGGTCTTGACAGTGCTTGGAATATCTCAGTTGTTTGATGTGATTTGCTGGAATCACAAGGCGGTCTTACAGATGAGTTACAAAGCATGGGAAGTTGGGTTTGCAAATGCAGTTTTAAAGTGCTGGAAGTGAATGAACAGTGGTTGTCCACTCAAAACAGCAAGCTGAAACTCATCAAGTTCATCTGATTTGGCTTCATGGTGATGCTTTAGATCCTACTCTAACCAAGGATTAAAAGAAACAGCAAAAGGAGAAGGGTTAAGAAAGCTATTCTAATCCTAAGCAAATATTGAACAGTAACAATGGTGGCTACTAAAGTAGACAGGCTTCCTAAACTGAGTTTTGCTTGACTAAGAGAAACCTACAGCTACACAAAACCAGTGCAATCTTTTAAGGACTGCAAATTTTCACATCACATACACACATCATGTACATGCAATCGAACTAAGTTGCAGCAATAGAGGAAAGAGGCTCAAACTAGCTTTGCAAAGTGATTCATCATCAATGAACCACAAAAAGCATGAGCTGGAAGTTCATCAAATACTAAAACAACAAACACCATCATCACTCTCATTCAAGAAACTGACACTAAAACTAACATGGAAGGTGAACCATGCATACACAAAGAGCAAACTCAAAAGGAACACCCATAAATCATGCAATGTTGTTTTTTATTGCTGCAGAATGTCTTTACATCAATTCTCCAACCCTTACAAATGAGGGGCAAGCCCCTATTTATAGTTTTCCAAATCCCAAATGAATGGCTAGGATTCAATTACATCGAATGGCCCAGATTCAATTACATTAGGGTTTCACCTACCCCACAATATTCAACAATTAAAAATACATTCCTTGTCTTTTCCCTATTTTGTCATCCAGTGCCAATTACTATAGCAATTTTGTCATTTAGCTGATTTCCCTTTTCACTGTAGCAGAGACTGTTTGAAGGCTACCCTCCATTTGGTGGACTTGCAACATTTTTTATTGGATCAAACAAGTCGGTCGATGACTTGCATCAATGGATTGGTGGCCCCTGATTGGGGCAGAAAGCTCCTTAGAAATCATCCTCATCTGGAAAAAGGTAGGACAACTCCCTCAATGGGCCTCTTCGATAGACCTACGGAAGGCTTCTTGACTCTTGCAAACACGAAGTGTCGTAAGTGCATTTATACTTGAGTTAAGGAAAATGTCAGTCAACCCTACAAATTCCTTGTTAGATCAATCAATGCATCATTAAAATATCTTGATATTCATATTTGGAGCTCATTTGGACCATAAACATTAATGTGTGCTTCAAGGGTGCGAGTGCCAAACAGTGGACGAAAGCCAAAACAACCGAGAAGAAGGCGGGCTCCCGGATGTTCAAAACAACTGAGAAGGAGGTGGGCTCCTAGATGTTCAAAATAGCCGGGAAGGAGGCAGGCTCCCAGATGTTAAAAACAGCCAGGAAGAAGGGAGGCTCCTGGATGTTCAAAACAGCTGGGAAGGAGGCAGGCTCCCGGATGTTCAAAAAAGTCAGGAAAGAGACAGGCTCCTAGAAACAGCCACGAAGGGCCGGGCTCTTGAGGCCGGAAGGGAGGTGGCCGCCGGAAGTTCCAAAATGGCCACGGAGAGGCGGAGCCCCGGAAACGGCCACGGAGAGGTGGAGCCCCAGAAACGGCCACCGAGGGGCCGGGCTCCGGAGGTCGAAAGGTAGGTGGCCGCCCGAAGTTCCAAAATGACCATGGAGAGGCGGAGCCCCAGAAACGACCACAAAGGGGCCGAGCTCTGGAGGCCGGAAGGGAGGTGGCCGCTGGAAGTTCCAAAATGGGCATGGAGAGGCAGAGCCCCGAAAATGGCCAGGGAGGGGCCAGACTCTGGAGGCCGGAAGGGAGGTGGCCGACGGAAGTTCCAAAACAGCAAAAGGGGGACGAAGCTCCAAAACCACCGAAACTTAACCAAACTTTGACGAAACCATGGCAGTTTATTTAAGTACATCAAACACATCCTATATCCAAAAAAGGGTGACCCCAAAGTCAAAAATGAGGAAACGGGAGCGACGGGGGTCCACGGATATTTTCAAACAGCCAAGGACGAAAGGAATTCCAGAGGGAAAGTTCTGAATCCATCGAAACTTAACGGAATATTGATGAAACCTTGACAATTCATTTACGCACTTCAAACATATCCAAGATCCAAAAAAGGGTGACCACAAAGTCAAAAAATGAGGAAACGGGAGTGACGGGGGTCCACGGATGTTTCCAAACAGTGAAAGAGGAAGGGAATTCTAGAGGGAAAGTTCCGAAACCATCGAAACTTAACAGAACATTGATGAAACCTTGGCAGTTCATTTACGCACTTCAAACATATCCCAGATACAAAAAAGGGTGACTCCAAAGTAAAAAATGAGGAAATAGGAGCGATGGGGGTCCACGGATATTTCCAAACAGCCAAGGAGGAAGGGAATTCTGGAGGGAAAGTTCTGAAACCATCGAAACTTAACGGAACATTGACGAAACCTTGGGAGTTCATTTACGCACTTCAAACACATCCCAGATCCAAAATAGGGTGACCCCAAAGTCAAAAATGAGGAAACAGGAGCGACGGGGGCCCACGGATGTTTCCAAACAGCTAAAAAGGTAGGGAATTTCCAAAGGGAAAGTTCTGAAACCATCGAAACTTAACAAAACGTTGACGAAACCTTGGCAGTTCATTTACGCACTTCAAACACATCCCAGATCCAAAAAAGGGTGACCCCAAAGTCAAAAATGAGGAAACGGGAGCGACGGGGGGTCCACGGATGTTTCCAAACAGCCAAGGAGGAAGGGAATTCCGGAGGGAAAGTTTTGAAACCATCAAAACTTAACGGAACGTTGACGAAACCTTGGCAGTTCATTGAAACACCCCAAACACATCCAAAATCCACGAAAAAGTTAACCCCAAAGCCAAAAATGTGGAAACTGGACTGACAGGGGTCCACAGATGTTTCTGAAATAGCCAAAGCAAGACAAAAGGCAGAAAGGGGATGGGGGACTTTATTTTTCTCCGCAGATTTGAATATCCCAAATAGGTGAATTTGGGTAGGGAAATTTGATCGTTTGATGGCACATGACCAATTTGGGCTTGGAAATGGGGCACGCAAAATAAGACAGGAGCAAAGCAGCCTGTCGAGAGTGAAAAAAGGGGGTCCTTGCCTACGACGGGGCGTGTGCAAAACATGCACAACAAATGGCGACTTGCTGGGGAAATACTCTCGAGCATTTTGATGACAAACTAGAATCACGAACCCAGAATCTCTAGTTCTGACCTTCACGCTAGGGCAAATAAACCGGACGCCCAACCAAAGGATCAAAACCATTAGCCAACCCAACCTTCAGTATGCTGAAAATCCAAGTGTGTGTAATTGCGTTAATTCCCATCATCCAGTTGCTACAGGAACCCAAGCTCTGTCAAGTTAAGCTACGCAGTTTATTCTAACTCCAAAAGCATCTGGGACATTGCCTCGCTGCCAGTCAGGTGTCCATAGCCCCAACGAGGTTGTCACTGTGATTCTCTCGAACATTGCTCTACTGCCAGTCGGGCATCCATAGCCCCGATAGAGTTGCTCGAATACCCCTAAAAAGTTGAATTTTTCTTTCTTTTAATTTTCAGTGTTTTCTTTATTTCTTTCTTTTCTCTTTTCAACTCTTTTATTTCAACCTGCAAGCATATAAGCTCGCACTCAGGGTTGAGAATCACAATGGCGCTAGAGTAGAATTTTAGATTTTTCACTTAACTAGACTTCACAAAAGGCCCTACAGTGACCGTCAAATTCTTAAGATGTGTAAGAGCTATAAGATTTTAGAATACGTCAAAGTCAGACTAAACCAACAACTTATCCTCTTCGAATTAAACACCCAGATCGCTTGACACTAACAGAAGACCTTCACCATCCACTCTAAAGACTTGATTAGAGTTTGACAAATAAATACATAGAACAACCCCAAGCGATTAGTATGGTTGTTGTGCACACAAATGTGCCCAGCTAAAAGCAAAGGGGCCCCGAGCAAAGCAGCGACAAAGCGAAAGCAAACAAAAATAAACAACCTATACAAACCAACTAACCTAAGGAAAGCAAGAAAGCAGAGTATTTACAAGAAACCTATACTACTCAAAACGGGCTATGTACAAAGATATTTACAAAGAACTATGTTTAGGCAGGGTGAGCTGACATTAACTCTCATTGGATTTTGCAATGCATGCACAAGCAAACGGGCAATCGTTATCATTCTTAACCATGCAAATTTATCTTTATATTCTGAAAAAAGAAATTCAACATTGCAGCACTCAAGTTCACTTACGTCATCATGAAAAATCAGCAATTGAGGAGGCTCGTTGAACCCATGGTTAATCCATAAACAGGTTTGTTTTCCCTTATTCCCATAATCAAAATAATAAGTGTAGTTATGAGAAATGATAGGGGCAAGGAAGGATAAAACCTGGATGTCATCACATGAAGGTGGCAGCATTGGACAGTCGAGAGCAAGCATAACATCCTTGATTGTTGCATTGGGAGCTTTGGGTGGGCACGGTGGAGTGTGCAACACTTTGGACATTAAGCGTGCATAAGGCTGGGAGGACGGGGCAGTAAACAACTCTTCCAAGCTATGAGCAAGATCCACAGTCCCAATTGGTTGTTTTTTGAAGGAGGAACACCTTGCCTTGTCGATCATCTGTAATCTTGGTGCCCTTTTGATGGTTGTTTTCAAAAGGTAGCATGCTGTCCCATTTCCCTTCCCAAGTGTTTACCTGATTTTTGTGACGTTCAATGTCATGGGATGATGACATGCATGAATCTGTCTCATTGCAGTTCTCTGGTTGTGAACAAAAATCTGCAAGGATTGAGGTGGAAGGACCCTCAGTTGCAGCCTGCGGTTGACCAAGCTCATCGTATTTGTTGGTAGCTATCGAAACACCTCCACCTTTATCTTCTTCCTTTTGTTGTTCATGTATCTCCTCATGGCGCCCACTTGTTTCCTCTTGGTCACTATCATTGTAAATGGAGAAGGAGCTCCTCTCCCAATCTGGAAACTCTAGTGCATCATTGTTCAAGGGCTCAAGGAGTATGTATTCATCACTATCATCTTCTGAAATGTGCTCTTCCTCGACATGAGCATACCTCCGTAGTGCAGCTCCTAATGAAAAAAAGTCATCCATTGATGGAACCTCATCAAGGGGACCAAAGTCTACTGCACAATTTCCCTCCAAAGACTCGTCAAAAAGCCCACCATCCATGGCACATAACTGCTCTTTAAGAGGAAGAACTTCTTGATGACTGGTGGACAGCATTCCCGCTTGATCTACTTCATCGCTCGGAAGTTCGAGACTGTATTGTTGTCCTTCTATTGCTGCCCCAACATCCTCTTAAGGTCCACCTTCAACTAAGCTGTCACTTGACTCAGGCTCTTGGTCTTCTACTTCGATCTAAGCAGCAAGTAGATGAGGTCGGACACTTGGCTGCCTTGCTTGTTTTTTGACTTGTTTGATGGCCTCTTGGCATAGTTTACATGTGAGCTCTGAGTGTGATGAATCATGGAGTCGACACCAATTTGGGAGTAGCAATATCTCCAAATCCACTTGGTATTTCAACTTAGTCCAATCCCTCGCTAGTCTCGAGACGAGCTAGTCATATCTTTCCACCAGTGGGTCCTCATCATCATTTGGGAAGTAAGGTGAATAGTAGACAGCTGTGGCAAGTGGTTGTTCCCGCTCCTCCAAATCTGCATTTTCAAATGCTTGATCATTTTCATTCATGAAGGAGAGGTCCTCTAATATAATCTCGCTTATTTCTTTTCCATCATTCTCTATTGTCCCAAGGCTGTCAACCTTTTCCTCTTTCTGATTTTCAACATCTTCATTTGTTGCCCCAGCATACACTACTACAAACTCTTTTGATTCATCTTCAACTGCCAATCCATCTTCTAGAGCAGGGGACTACTTTTCTTCAATGGAAGAACAAATTTCTGATCTGTTTCTAGCTGATTGTTCATCAAGGCAGCTTGTTGTCCTAAGGAAATTATCCTCTTCCTTTTGGATCTGATCCTCTATGTCTGCTATCCCAACACTACCCTATGTCAGATTTCTTGATCCATCTATGGTGTGTTGTCATCGAGCTTCCAACAACTTTCCCACCTCATGGCATGAGTCCCCTTGACTAGGAGATGGTTGCTCCAACTTGTTCACATGATCCTTGACTTGGGTGATGACATTTGTGCATGATGAGCAAGTGAATTCAGAGTGGGGTGCATTGTGAAATATGCACCAACTTGACATCAATATTTCCTCCAATCTTGGTCCATCCTTGCTGCTCAAATGTTCCTGGATCAGCTCCTTGAATGCCTTGGTTTCCATGGTTGTCAATTCTTCCTCCGAGTCTAAAAGGTCTAAAGGCTGATATATTTTCCAAAAGGGAATTTCTCCCTGCAAGACCTTCTCAATTCTGTCCAAGAATGTTAGACACCCCAATTCACTATGCTTACAAGTGCAATGGATCCGACATCTATCTGCCAATGCAAATTACTGCAATGGCTTCTTCAGTCTCTTACTCAAATTTGTATGCAGCTGAGTGATGTCAATTTGTGCATGCTGCTCCATTTTGACTCAGTTTCTTTTGCCTTCAAAATTTTTTGATTTTTAGCATTGAAAGAGATCTCCCTATCTCAGATTTATTCTTTGCAAGTGCTCCTTTCGATTTCCAACTTTCAGCTTTGTAGCCTCAACATGTCATGCCCTCCTAGCGCCAGTTCTATTGATGGCGTTAAGAGGAGGAGGGCATAAAATGAATCAATTCCAACCTTCAGCTTTGCATTCCCAACATGTGAGTCCTCCTTCTAGCGCTAGTTCTATTGATGTGTTTTTTTATGCAGCTCTCAACACAGGCAGTGCGTAGGTGCACTACCTCTCTTGAAAGACAATATTCCACAATCAAATTGTAGAACACTATCCCAAGGTCTCTAATGTCAGGTCTTGACAGTGCTTGGAATATCTCAGTTGTTTGATGTGATTTGCTGGAATCACAAGGTGGTCTTACGGATGAGTTACAAAGCATGGAAAGTTGGGTTTGCAAATACAGTTTCAAAGTGTTGGAAGTGAATGAACAGTGGTTGTCCACTCAAAATAGCAAGCTGAAACTCATCAAGTTCATCTAATTTGGCTTCATGGTGATGCTTTGGATCCTACTCTAACCAAGGATTAAAAGAAACAGCAAAAGGAGAAGGGTTAAGAAAGCTATTCTAATCCTAAGCAAAGAATGAACAGTAACAATGGTGGCTACTAAAGTAGACAGGCTTCCTAAACTAAGTTTTGCTTGACTAAGAGAAACCTACAGCTACACAAAACCAATGCAATCTTCTAAGGACTACAAATTTTTACATCACATACACACATCATGTACATGCAATCGAACTAAGTTGCAGCAATAAAAGAAAGAGGCTCAGACTAGCTTTGCAAAGTGATTCATCATTAATGAACCACAAAAAGCATGAGTTGGAAGTTCATCAAATACTAAAACAACAAATGGCATCATCACTCCCATTCAATAAAAACTAACACTAAAACTAACATGGAAGGTGAACCATGCATACACAAAGAGAAAATTCAAAAGGAACACCTATAAATCATGCAATGTTGCTTTTTATTGCTGCCGAATGTGTTTACATCAATTCTCCAACCCTTACAAATGAGGGGCAAGCCCCTATTTATAGTTTTCCAAAGCCCAAATGAATGGCTAGGATTCAATTACATTAGGGTTTCACCTACCCCACAATATTCAACAATTAAAAATATATTCCTTGTCTTTTCCCTGTTTTGTCATCTAGTGCTAGTTACTGTAGCAATTTTGTCATTTAGCTGATTTCTCTTTTCACTGTAGCAGAGACTGTTTGAAGGCTGCCTTCCATCTAGTGGACTTGTAACATTTTTGATTAGATCAAACAAGTTAGTCAATGACTTGCATCAATGGATTGGTGGCCCCTCATTGGGGCAGAAAGCTCCTTAGAAATCATCATCATCTGGAAAAAGGTAGGACAACTCCCTCAATGGGCCTCTTCGATAGACATACAGAAGGCTTCTTGACTCCTGCAAACACGAAGTGTCATAAGTGCATTTATACTTGATTTAAGGAAAATGTCAGTCAACCCTACAAATTCCTTATTAGATCAATTCATGCATCATCAAAATATCTTGATATTCATATTTGGAGCTCATTTGGACCATAAACATTAATGTGTGCTTCAAGGGTGCGAGCACCAGAGGGCAGAAAGACGGCAGAAGAAATCTAGAAGGTAGACAGCAGACGGAAGCCAAAACAGCCGAGAAGAAGGTGGGCTCCCGGATGTTCAAAACAACCAGGAAGGAGGCGGGCTCCCGGATATTCAAAATAGCTGGGAAGGAGGTAGGCTCCCAAATGTTAAAAACAACCAGGAAGAAGGGAGGCTCCTTGATGTTCAAAACAGCCGGGAAGGAGGCAGGCTCCCGGATGTTCAAAAAAGCTGGGAAGGAGACAGGCTCCCGGAAACAGCCACGGAGGGTCAGGCTCCGGAGGCCAGAAGGGAGGTGGCCACCGGAAGTTCCAAAACGGCCACAGAGAGGAGGAGCACCGAAAATGGCCATGGAGGGGCCGGGCTCCGGAGGGCGGAAGGGAGGTGGCTGCCGGAAGTGCCAAAATGGCCACGGAGAGGCGGAGCCCCAGAAACAGCCACAGAGAGGTGGAGCCCTGGAAATGGCCACGGAGGGGGGCTCTGGAGGCCAGGAGGGAGGTGGCTGCCGAGAAGTTCCAAAATAGCCACTGAGAGGCGAAGCCCTATAAACGACTACGGAGGGGCCGTGCTCTGGAGGCCGGAAGGGAGGTGGCCGCCGAAAGTTCCAAAATGGCCACAGAGAGGCGGAGCCCCAGAAACGGCCATGGAGGGGCCAGGCTCCAAAGGCCGAAAGGGAGGTGGCTGCCGAAAGTTCCAAAACAGCAAAAGGGGGACGAAGCTCCGAAACCACCGAAGCTTAACCAAATTTTGACAAAACCTTAGCAGTTCATTTAAGCACATCAAACACATCCTAGATCCAAAAAAGGGTGACCCCAAAGTCAAAAATAAGGAAATGGGAGCGACGGGGGTTTACGGATGTTTCCAAACAGTCAAGGACGAAGGGAATTCTGGAGAGAAAGTTCTGAAACCATCGAAACTTAACAAAACATTGAAAAAACTTTGGCAGTTTATTTACGCACTTCAAACACATCTGAGATCCAAAAAAGGGTGACCACAAAGTCAAAAAATGAGGAAACAGGAGCGACGGGGGTGTACGGATGTTTCCAAACAACCAAGAATGAAGAGAATTCAAGAGGGAAAGTTCTGAAACCATCAAAACTTAACGGAACATTGACGAAACCTTGAGAATTCATTTACGCACTTCAAACACATCCCAGATCCAAAAAAGGGTGACTCCAAAGTAAAAAATGAGAGAGCGGGGGTCCGAAATGTTTCCAAAAGCCAGGAGGGAATTCCGGAGGAAAGTTCTGAAAACATCGAAACTTAACGAAACGTTGACGAAACCTTGGCAGTTCATTTACGCACTTCAAACACATCCCAGATCTAAAAAAGGGTGACCCCAAAGTCAATAATAAGGAACGGGAGGAGGCGGGGTCCACGGACGTTTCCAAACAAAAGAGGAAGGGAATTCTGAAGGGAAAGTTTTGAAACCATCGAAACTTAACAGAACGTTGACAAAACCTTAGCAGTTCATTTACGCACTTCAAACACATCCTAGATCCAAAAAAGGGTGACCCCAAAGTCAAAAATAAGGAAAAACGGGAGCGACAGGGGGGTCTACGGATGTTTCCAAATAGCTAAGGAGGAAGGGAATTCCAGAGGGAAAGTTCTGAAACCATTGAAACTTAACGGAACGTTGACGAAACCTTGGCAGTTCATTGAAACACCCCAAACACATCCCAAATCCACCAAAAATGTGGAAACTGGACCGACAGGGGTCCACGGATGTTTCCGAAACAGCCAAAGCAAGACAAAAGGCAGAAAGAGGATGGGGGACTTTATTTCTCCGCAGATTTGAATACCCCAAATAGGTGAATTTGGGTAGGGGAATTTGATCGTTTGATGGCACATGACCAATTTGGGCTTGGAAATGGGGCACGCAAAACAAGACAGGAGCAAAGCAGCCTGTCGGGAGCAAAAAAAAGGGGTCCTTGCCTACGACGGGGCGTGTGTGCAAAACATGCACAACAAATGGCGACTCGCTGGGGAAAATACTCTCAAGCATTTTGATGACAAAATGGAATCATGAACCCAGAATCTCTGGTTCCGACCTTCATGCTAGGGCAAATAAACCAGACACCCAACCAAAGGATCAAAACCATTAGCCAACCCAACCTTCAATATGCTAAAAATTGAAGTGTGTGCAATTGCGTTAATTCCCATCATCCAGTTGCTACAGGAACCCAAGCTCCATCAAGTTAAGCTACATAGTTTATTCTAACTCCAAAAGCATCTGGGACATTGCCTCACTGCCAGTCAGGCATCCATAGCCCCGACAAGGTTGTCGCTGTGATTCTCTTGAACATTGCTCTACTGCCAGTCGGGCGTCCATAGCCCCGGTAGAGTTGCTCGAATACCCCTGAAAAGTTGAATTTTCCTTTTCTTTTAATTTTCAGTGTTTTCTTTATTTCTTTATTTTCTCTTTTCAGCTCTTTTATTTCAACCCGCAAGCATTGAAGCTCGTGCTTAGGGTTGAGAATCACAGTGGCGGTGGAGCAGAATTTTAGATTTTTCACTTAACTAGACTTCACAAAAGGCCCTACGGTAACCGTCGAATTCTTAAGATGTGTAAGAGCTATAAGATTTTAGAATACGTCAAAGTTAGACTAAACCAACAACTTATCCTCTTCGAATTAAACACCCAGATCGCTTGACACTAATAGAAGACCTTCACCATCCACTCTAAAGACTTGATTAGAGTTTGACAAAAAAATACATAGAACAACCCCAAGCGATTAGTATGGTTGTTGTGCACACAAATGTGCCTAGCTAAAAGCAAAGGGACCCCGAGCAAAGCAGAAACAAAGCGAAAGAAAACAAAAGCAAACAACCTACACAAACCAACTAACCTAACGAAAGCAAGAAAGCAGAGTATTTACAAGAAACCTATACTACTCAAAATAGGCTATGTACAAAGATATTAACAAAGAACTATGTTCAGGCAAGGTGAGCTGACATTAACGCTCATTGGATTTTTCAATGCATGCACAAGCAAATGGGAAATCGTTATCGTTCTTAACCATGCAAATTTATCTTTATATTCTGAAAAAAAAATTCAACATTGCAGCACTCAAGTTTAGTTACATCATCATGAAAAATCAGCAATTGAGGAGGCTCGTTGAACCCATGGTTAATCCATAAACAAGTTTGTTTTCCCTTATTCCCATAATCAAAATAATAAGTGCAGTTATGAGAAATGATAGGGGCAAGGAAGGATAAAACCTGGATGTCATCACATGGAGGTGGTAGCGTTGGATAGTCGAGAGCAAGCATAAAATCCTTGATTGTTGCATTGGGAGATTCGGGTGTTGAAAATAGCCGGGAAGGAGACAGGCTCCCGGAAACGGTCACGGAGGGCCCGGGTTCCGGAGGGCGGGAAGGAGATGGCCACCGGATGTTTCAAACGGCCAAAGAGGGACGAACTTCCAGAAATGGCCAAGGAGGGGCCGGGTTCTGGAGGCCGGAAGGGAGGTGGCCGCCGGAAGTTCCAAAACTGCCACGGAGGGGCTGAGCTCAGGAGGCCGGAAGGGAGGTGGCCGCCAGAAGTTCCAAAACAACCACGGAGAGGCGGAGCCCCAGAAACAGCCACAGAGCGGCCGGGCTGCGGAGACCATAAGGGAGGTGGCCGCCGAAAGTTCCAAAACAGCCATGGAGAGGCGAAGCCCCGGAAACGGCCACGGAGGGGCCAAGCTCCGGAGGCCGGAAGGGAGGTGGCCACCGGAAGTTCCAAAAAGGCCACGGAGAGGTGGAGCACCGAAAACGGCCACAGAGGGGTCGGGCTCCGAAGGCTGGAAGGGAGGTGGCCGTCAGAAGTTCCAAAACGGCCACAGAGAGGTGGAGCCCCAGAAACAGCCGCGGAGAGGCAGAGCCCCGGAAATGGCCACGGAGGGGCCGGGCTCCGGAGGCCGGAAGGGAGGTGGCCGCCGGAAGTTCCAAAACGGCCCGAGGCGGGAGCCCGAAATAGCCACGGAGGGGCCAGGCTCCGGGCGCAGAAGAAGGTGCGGCCGGAAGTTCAAAACTGCCATGGAGAGGCGGAGCCACCGGAAAGCAACCATAGAGAACAGCTTGAGCGGAAGGGAGGTGGTTGCCGGAAGTTCCACAACACAAAAGAGGGGACGAAGCTCCGAAACCACCTAAACTTAACCAAACTTTGCGAAACCTTGGCAGTTCATTTAAGCATCAAACACATCCTAGATCCAAAAGGTGACCCAGTAAAAAATGAGGAAACGGGAGCGACGGGGTCCACAGATGTTTCCAAACAGCCAAGGACGAAGGGAATTCCGGAGGGAAGTTCTGAAACCATCAAAACTTAACGGAACATTGACGAAACCTTGGCAGTTCATTTACGCACTTCAAATACATCTTAGATCCAAAAAAGGGTGACCACAAAGTCAAAAAATGAGGAAACGGGAGCGACAGGGGGTCCACGGATGTTTCCAAATAGCCAAGAACGAAGGGAATTCCGGAGGGAAAGTTCTGAAACCATTGAAACTTAACGAAACGTTGAAGAAACCTTGGCAGTTCATTTACGCAATTCAAACACATCCCAGATCCAAAAAAGGGTGAGTCCAAAGTCAAAAATGAGGAAACGGGAGCGACAGGGGTCCACAGATGTTTCCAAACAGCCAAGGAGGAAGGGAATTCCAAAGGGAAAGTTTTGAAACCATCGAAACTTAACGGAATGTTGACGAAACCTTGGCAGTTCATTTACGCACTTCAAACACATCCCAGATCCAAAAAAGGGTGACCCCAAAGTCAAAAATGAGGAAACAGGAGCGATGGGGGTCCACGGATGTTTCCAAACAGCCAAGGAGGAAGGGAATTCCGGAGGGAAAGTTCTGAAACCATCAAAACTTAACGGAATGTTGATGAAACCTTGGCAGTTCATTTACGCACTTCACACACATCCCATATCCAAAAAAGGGTGACCACAAAGTCAAAAATGAGGAAACGGGAGCGACGGGGGTCCATGGATGTTTCCAAACAGCCAAGGAGGAAGGGAATTCCAGAGGGAAAGTTTTGAAACCATTGAAACTTAATGGAACATTGACGAAACCTTGAAAGTTCATTGAAACACTCCAAACACATCCCAAATCCACCAAAAAGTTGTCTCCAAAGCCAAAAATGTGGAAACTGGACCGACAGGGGTCCACGGATGTTTCCAAAATAGCCAAAGCAAGACAAAAGGCAGAAAGGGGATGGGGGACTTTATTTCTCCGTGGATTTGAATACCCCAAGTAGGTGAATTTGGGTAGGGGAATTTGATCATTTGATGGCACATGACCAATTTGGGCTTGGAAATGGGGCACGCAAAACAAGACAGGAGCAAAATAGCATGTCGAGAGCGAAAAAAAGGGGGTCCCTGCCTACGGCGGGGCGTGTGTGCAAAACATGCACAACAGGGTTTCCACGTAAAAATATTTGTGTTATGGTGTTATGTTTATCTTCTTCTTGTGCTTCCAACTTTTCTTTTGTTGAAATGATGTTAATGGTTTAAGATCTGGATTTAAAGTTTAAATTTGCTAAACACTGATTCACTCCCCCCCCCCTCTCAGTGTTCCTTGAGTCCAACACAATACCCTCAAAATTTTAAAACAAACCTCAGTAATCTCCAAACTATTTAACCAAAAGATAGTTTTTCCCAAATGGACCATCTATGTAGGAGAAAACATAAAATACAATTTCGTAAGATATTCTATTCCTCTTGAAGGGTCACAAATTCCTTCATTCAAAGAATTTATTTCCATCACTCAAGTAGAAGCAAGAAAATTGGTGGAAAAGTAGTAATGTGTAGGCACCCTACACAAGCATGATCAAATATTTGGTATGACTAGTTATCCAATAGTATGGATACCTAAACGTAACCATATATATGAACTACCAAATATCAAGTATTGACCAAATATATGGTCGTAAAAATTTAAAAATCATACCATATGCCTATAAAGGTCATTTTAAAAATGTAAGTAGAATAATTTTTTTTTTGTATGCATAAATGAAAATATAAATTATGTATTGAAACCCTCCAACACATAAAACTCAAATAGTCACCTCAAACCCCGCCACCATTGATTGAAGAAGGAATTGTTGAAAAATAGAGGTAATTATGTAGCTTTAAACCTTGTAAAACTATGAATATTTAGATCTAATTAAGTGTTCCTTGTTACAAATTCTTTGTATATAATTAAATGTTTAGATCAATTTTACAAATTGTAGAAGTAGACAGAAGATTGTAGAAGAATGAGACAAGAAGATAGAAGTGACAACATATACGTGGAGAAACCCTTTCAAGAAAAAACTCCACCACTAGAATCAATAATTCATGTATTATTTAACCTTAGAACAAGATTACAATAACATTGTATCAATCCTTGATTGATATGCTTCTTTTTCCTTCAACAATTCTTCTTCACAACCTGCAATAAACTATGATAAAACTCTCTTCAACTTGCTACAATTAATAGACAATAATGAGCATTGAAAACTCCAAAGAATTTTCAATTACAAAGCACAAAGCCCCCTCTCAAAAACCTACGCCTATTTTGTGCAAGTAGAGTTTCAAAGTGTGACATGAAGTCAAATGCAATATCTCTTCAATTTAGGTGCCCCAAATTGAACTCCTCACTGATCGTTGGTCAATAAAATATCTTAGAAGCTTCTCCTCAAAGTTGGCACCCAAGAATGGGCCCACTTAACTCAGCCTTGTAAATGTCTTCTCATGCAAAAGATGTTAATTTGAGATCTCAACTTGGGTTCCCAAGGTGGGTCCAAGTCAATCTTTGTTAACTGAAACATATCTCTCCATCAATTCATGCAAACATGATGCATGATTGATCATCCTACTTAACTGAATGTAGCCACCTATTATCTGTCATGCAACTCAATTCATTAGCATACAATTCAAGTCAACTAAACTCAACTAACATGCAACTCAAACTAACTACATGCAACTAAAGATAACTGAACCATAACTGAATTGAACTAAAATCAACTAAACTAAACTAAAGTGAATTGAACTAAACTAAAATCCATGCATATAAACATCAATCCCTAACTTCTAGGATATTAGATGCATTACTGAAGTGTTATCATTCCTCCAAATAGTTAATTGAACTCGAGGTGGGTTCCACCTTCCATGTGGGCACCCCATGTGCTCCTATTTTGTAGGAGCTCTTCCTGGGCATCCCCACACATTCCTATCATTTAGGAATAATTACAAATGTCAATTTACATGTTCATTTCATTCGAATTTTATCTCTTTCTAACCCTAGTGTTGGGGAACACTTTCCAAGGAATTAGGAGATACATGAAATCGTGTTTAGGATTGCAATTAAATGGCATCTTATTCCCAATAGGAATCAAAGAAAAAAATGGATGAGTGAAAATGGGGAGCTCTTAAAGGACACATGCAAAATTAAAATTTCCAATAATGAATGGGTAGTGTTGGGTATGAAGGTTACTAACATAATTTTGATATTAAAAAATCTCTAAACCATCCAATGACACCTAAAAGCCATGTATAACTATCTAAAAATCCACTTATCATCACTTAGAAACTATAAAAGATAAAGGTACTTAGAATCTTTTGAGATTCCACCTAGAGTTTTGAAGCTATCTTACAAATTTAAAAGACTACTGTATCAATGTATGAAACCATTTTTTATGGCATGTGACCAATTTTAGGCTGCTAGCTAAGGTGTGGTAAAAAAACTAAATTTATAAGCCATCATCAGTTGCTAGAGGGACATTAATGAGGATATTGACTATCAAATGTAGCCTAGTTGTCAGTGACTAGGGGTCAGATACCCAATTTTGTCAGTACCTTACAATGTATCTATATATGTGATGTACTAAGGTAGGCCTATAGTACCTTTCTAGTAAATAGGTATGAGGTGATACCTCTTGCACATAGTTTATTAACCTATTGATAAATAGAAAAAATTATAGAATATACCCTTTTACCTATGTCATAAGTATAAACATAGAGATGGTGATTCCAACAAGGTACAATATGTTGAGAATATTCTATATATAGTATATACCATATGGACCATAAAGATGCTAAAACGCAAAATATAGGGATTTCTAAGAAAATTTATCTAAATCAAATGATAAATTAATAGGTGATGCTATAGTTTTGTGGTGCTTCAAACACATGTGTGAAAAGGTTGGGTTTGATCTAAAAAGTTATGAAATGACTATCAACCCTAGAAATTCTTCAAATGACACCCAACTTCAAACCCTCATTGATTTGGCTCTTTATGTTCAATTTGGATGAAATGAAAGTTGAAATCAACTATTCAAAGCATTCTTAAAGTGATGATGAGATCCAATCTAGTCCCACTAATTTTCAAAAATATCCTATAAGAAAATTCTAGTAAAATAGAAACCTCAATCCTCAATGGAAAGGAGTAAGCCTAAAATATCTCACAAAAAATATTTGATGTCATGTAATATTTTCCAAGAAGGCAACATAAATATTATCTTGATATTAAAAAATCCACATAATATAAAGTGCAAGAAGACACTCAATAGTAAAGCAATTAATCTGATATTTTTACATGATGAAGCAAGCCACATGAATTATAAAAGAGAGAATACAATATAACGAGATTAAATTTATTGGATGCCTAGATGCTCAAATGAGAGCAAGTGATGAGCTTATATAAGATACACTAACATGTGAGAAGTAATTATAACTAACATGGGATAAAATAGGCGTAGTATAGAAGTGTAACTTATAAGCATCCACCAAACAAGGAAAAGTACAACCACTTACTAAATATAGAAAATTTATATCTTCTAAATTAATCTTATCCTAAGTACATAATATAAAATAAAGTATATTTAAATAAATGCAAGAAAATAAAATATGCACCAATAGGGATAATAGAGTGAAATAAAGGAAAACAGTAGTTCACCATAATGAAACAAAATGATGAACCCATTTTCATTCTCTAATTTCATTCAATATGTAAGCAATAATGTGCAAATGAGTAATAGAAATTAAATCTAACTGATATAGCAGTCAAAAGGAAAGTTTTAAGAGGGTTAAATGTTGTGTACCTATTGTAAAAAGTTCTTTTTTGGACCTCACTGAGGACTCATTTGTCCTATGGTGAATGGGTCGTGGCTAAGGATCTAGAAAATATATTTCTAGGTTATGTTTCTCTTAGTCTAATCTCCCAGATTCTAGTCAGACACTATCAAAAAGCCGGAAATAAATCCTATAGTTCAGTCTCCGTGATTTTGTAAGAAAGGTGACAACTTTGACAACTTTTGCAATTTTTCTCTCCAAATGATCTTCAACCTAAAACCTACAATCACACATCAAAGGAGAGAAAATGTTGTTTGTTAGGGAATAGGGGTTTGCTATGGTCAAACCCCGTTTTGGTAATTAAACCTTGAAATGAAACAATGCATAAAGGAAAGATGAATGAACAAATGCAATGTCACAACTCACCAATCCTCAATTAAATCCTTGGATAAATTTGCAAACTTGCATGAAGTGGCCTTAAGGAATGTAGATCTTGATCATGAACTTCGATTAGAAGCAATGCCTTGAATATTCTTGATAGATCTTGAAATGCTACATCAACACATTAGCTCAATAACATGCATGATGTTTTATGCCTTTGACATGATGAAAAGGATCTTGATTTCTACAATAATCTTCAATAATTTGCCTTGAATGCCTTAGAAATGCTTTTGAATGCTCTTGATCTCATAAATTTGCTATTAGGATACTTGCATAAAAATTTAATATAATAATATAAAATAATAATACAAATTTAAAATTACACTATAAACATATATAATAATAATAAATATAATAACGAATATATAATATAATAAAAAATATTTAATAACATATAATTATTTTATTATTATGATATTATTATAATAATATAATTAATATAATATTATAATATAGTAATTTAATTTAATTTAATAATTATAAAATAATAATACAAATTTAATTAGATTAAGAAAAAATTATAATAATATATTAATAGTTAATTATTTTACTAATTAACTTAATTTGCAATTATTTTATTTTAATTTAAAATTATTTAAAATGTATTTTATTTATATAAAAACTATTTTATTTTAGTTTAAATTTACTTAAACATTATTTTTAATTTCTTCTTTTAAAAAAGGTGGCAATTATTTTAAAACAGAAGTGGCAAATTTAATAAAACATAGGGGAACGAGATTTTTTAAAATCACCAAATGACTCTGTTTCCTCTATTTCCACTATTAAGTTCGTTACTTATCTTGGCAGGCCCCACATTGTGTCATCCCATCATGTTATTATCAATCAGAAAGATTAGCATGAGACAAGGTTATGCTTGATCCATGAAGACTCGAAGCATAACAAATCCACTAACGCCAAATCTCAACAGGAGCATTCAACTAAAAGTTAAACTAAACATTTATGAAAAAAAAGCACTCTAAATTATGAAAGCATTCAAATGTCTACTCTAATCCATCTAAAACTTATTCCATTGTGAGATTGGTGTTGCATTGATGTGGAATGGTGACCCTTTCCTAATCCCGTGGATAAATGAGTTTGCCCCAATTAGTTTTATTGAAGAAAAATAATGGAACAGTTGTGAGATGTGTATGAAAACATGATTTTAATCTAAATGAGCATGATGTAATCTAATTAAACATGATTTGATGCTAAATGATGAAGATTTACAAATGCTAAGCTAATGCTAAATGATATTTAAACTAAAAATATGCAAACCCTAGTTATCTTAATTAGCTAAATGGATGCATTATGGAAGTCATGAATGGAAGTTAAGCTATTATGCAAATAATTTAAACTAAAATATGCTAAATGTGTGCAAAGTATGAGTGTGAGTGTGAGTGATTTCAACAGCATAAGTTTTCTCTAAAAAGATGGATCCATTTATCTCCAAATAGTGTTCTATTTATAGGAAAGCAAATGAGAAATGAAGGGTTGAGATTGAAAAAGCTAATCAACGATCAATAATGAAAGAAAGAAAAGGCATGGATCATGGATTCTCATCAATGGGTGAGAATACAATATGAGATTTAATTAAGGGTGCACATTCCCTCAAACAAACACACTTTCAACTTGTTCAAGAGGTCACAAGTTAACTTGCACAAGACATCACAAGTTAACTTTCTCAAGAAGCTATGTTTGTAGAGAAAAAGGAATATTCCCCTTTTCAAATGAGTGAGGAGAGAGAATATTCTTTGGAATATTCTCATGGGTGAGGAAAAAAGGATATTTAGTTAATTAAAACTAAATTTAATTATGGAAAGGAATATTCTTTGGGAATATTCCCCTTTTGGAGGAATGTGCAAAAGAGGAATATTCTTTTGGAATATTCCCTTGCAAGTAGGGGGATCATATTTAATTTATAATTAAACAATGTTAATTACGCAATTAGGGGGATTAGAAGAATTAGATTATATTCATTAAATAAAATTATTACTGAATGGGGGAAAGGTGGAATGACATTTAACTAAATAACTTAGGGTTATTTAATTAAATAAGAAGATTTAAGGATTTAAATTAAATAGTTTGATTTATTTAATTTAATAGGACAAAGTGTTAGCGTGAAAGGGGGTGAATTAACCTGATTTGATAAATTAGGTTAATAGGTGAAAATGATGCCATTAATTAATTAGCTAGGCTAACTCAATTAGTTAAGCAAAAAGAGGATGGGTTTTAGGATGAAATGATGTTAGTTAACCAATGTGATCCATAGAGACATTTTTAAATTTCTAAATTTTTCCCCTCTTTGAAGCAATGTACTCGTTGCATTGGTTCAAAGACTAGGTTATAATTTTTCAAATGAAGAAAAATTAGAAATTCCCATCAAAAAATTTAAAATGCTTTACCCCCCTTCTAATGAACCCCCCCTTCGATGAAACCCTCAATAGGCCTCCCACTCCCCGGTCCCCCGCCCCGCCCCCTCTAATGAACCCCCTCTTGCACAATATAAGGAGGGTTCTAATGAACCCCCTTTTTTCACCTTCCCCTCCACCATTTCAAAATTTATGCATTTTTTTGACTATCAAAGCTTGGGAAGGAGGTGCAAATGGAGTCAACTTGATAAACCAAGTTGGATGATTGTAGTGATCTAAACGTACTTTCCAGCGACTATAAATTCAATATATTTTGTTTTTATTTTTTATTTTATTTTTTAGTTTTACTGTACATAGGTTTTTCAATGAATGCCAAGTTCGATGAAAAATCATTGTGGAAAAATAGTAAATTTGAAGATTTTTTTTTTGAAAAATATATATCCACTAGGTATTGATGTCCTCATTCTAACAAAAAAACAAAAATTGAATTTCAATACATACCAAAAAAGTTGTACGAGCCAAAGTGCACCTATGTCTAAATTATAAATGTTTTGACTTCAAAACTTAATTAAAAGAAAAATATTCAACAAAATGCTATGAAACAAAATGAAAGAACTAGATACTTGTGTTAACAACCTAAATTCAAAAGAATTATAATTTTATCCTTTGTAGAAAAAAAGTTATATGAGTTGAAGTACACACACCACTTTTAAAAAATGTTGTTTACTATTAAAAACTAGTTATCAAAGGAGATGCAAAAAAATTACAATTTAATTTCAATTTAAAAAAAAAAAATACATTTAAAATCTAGAGACAAAATCTCACAAATCACTAGTTTACATCATTTTCAAATTCCTAATAGTTTACCTACTATAAATGTCAGAAAGTGAAGTTTTCTCTGAAAATGTTGATTTCAATGCCAAGTTTGGCCAAAAAGTGTAACCCATTATTGTGGGATGAGCCACTAATGTTGATTTCGACATTGACGATGATATAAAAATAGATATCGATGATCCCTTTTAGATGTTGATGACCAAGCTAGAGTTGATTGATTTGATTGATTGATTGATAACATTGTTGAGGATTCACAACAATGAAGGATAGTATTGTCAAGATATGAACAACACAAGGATTGATAGGGAAAGATATATCCCAATGATGATTTGATTTCATGAATTGATCAAGGTTTACTAGCAAGGATAGGAACAAAATTTGTTAGATGATTTGACATTGATATGATCAAAAGATGGTTGGTTTCCCCCTCAAGAGATCGATCAGAGAATAAAGTGTTCTTATCGGGCTCATGATAGGTGAGAATCAAACTTTATGCTTGAGTTGCTTGAGATTTCAGGTTGCTTTTGAATCAAAGAGCTAAAAAAATTTAGATTGTTGATCTGAAGATGATATAGATGCCCCACTATGCCCCAACGAAAGAGGGATTGTTGGTAAAAAGGATGAAAAATAGTTCCTGGAAAGCTCAGATGTTGATGTAGACAAATTTCATGATGTATAGACAATCATCGACTATGGGTAGCCTCCTGTATGTTTTGATATATCACATAGATTCGATACTTGGATAGAATTGTTAGTAAATATAGAAGAATAAGAAGAATAAGATGAATGGATTGACCATTGATTTTGAGATTGATTCAAAAGTCCAACAAATTTTGGGATGATCCACCGAGACTTTATTAGAGATGGTGATGAGAAATGCATAATGATGATGATGATGATTTTCTCATATCTTAGGATTGGGATTTTCTATCATTCCTTATTGTTTGATATAACACATAGACACAAGGCATCAAGGTATTAATATCTAGGATGACATTGTATCTAGTGTAATGGACTTTGATGCTATAAACAAATATGATAGTTCATTTTCACACCTTGACATATGGAAAACTCATTGGAATGTAAGTTAGGAGCTTGGAATATATTGGGCCAAAGCATACGCAATAGTCAACAATCTACTCCAAAAAACTTTCCTACACACAACTAAGAAAGTATGTGTTGGAAGATTATTTTACAAGAACTTACTCACAAGCACATCAAAAAAAATATAATGATTGATGCCCCATTCCTTTCTATCTAAATTGTTTTGATAGAAATCATCGAGAGGTCCTCGAAATGGGTTATAAAGATAAATCAAAAAAAAAATATCAAAGAAAAATAGTCAATGTTATCTATATCTCTTGCCAATTTAACTTGGCTAAGGTGATTTCTGATACTGATGTCCATCGCAGAAAGGATACATCCTAGGACATGTTGATCAGGGGTTGTTTGATGTAGGATCATGATGATCTTTATGATAAGTTGTTGATACAAAATTCATTGACGTATTTACCTATGACCTAGACTTTAGATTTTGACACTTAGGTTCTCACTTTATGACTCGCTCTACTTGTTTTCTATAGGTTTTTCCAAAGGTTGAAGGTGACACTCGATTCATTATGGATGAAATTTATTATGGGTGAAAACCATATGGGATGAGTGATTTTGGATTTTCTGGAATATTCCAATGTTTTGAGTATTTTGAAAATGTTTGAGGATTTTTTTAGATGCTTTTTTGAAAGTTTAATGTGAATGTTTTTGGACTTTTAGTTTTTGAAGTTGTTTGAAGTTTGTCTAATATTTTGAGAACATTTTAGGTTTTTTAGATGTTTTCCAATGTTTTAAGGGATTTTCAATTTTCAATTTTTTTGTGTTTTCTAAATTTTTGAATGTTTAGGGGTTTTCAAAGATATTTACAAATGTTTAGGGATTTTCAAACATTTTACAAATATTTAGGGATTTTAAAAAATTATACAAATGTTTAGTGATTTTTTGAGGTTTGACCAAGAACCTAACCTAAAAGACCTATCCTAGGGGCCTCAAGGGTTGATCAAAGATAAGCCTTGCTTATATTACACACAGAGACCACATAGTTCGACTAACTTGACTCATTGAAGATGAGATATCAATAGTTGATGGAATGTCATTTTATTATGATGGATTCCTAAAGGATTGACCTAGGGTGTCTCGAGGGCTGATCAAAGATAAGCCTTGCCTACGTTCAAGCTCAGAGACTCGTAGTTCAACAAGGTCCTATATTTGGATTTTTGATGTTAAATATTTTTAGGGATTTTGATGTGATTTGCATGTTTTGGATTTTGACTTTACAATTTTTTGAATGTTTTTGGATTTTAGCTATATAGGATTTTGCAAATATTTTTGGATTTTTTGATGAACGTTTTACAATTTTTTTGGGGATTTTTGATGAGATTTTGAGGCAAACAATACCTAGATGACAATGTTGATGTCACGTTATGGGGTATAACACATGTATCAAGATTTATTTGAAAACAAGAGTGCAATAACCTACCCCCAATGTCTAGCAATTCTTCATAATGCAATGGATAACCAAGATAGGTATTGTATATGCGAAGAGTTTGATAAAGTTTTAGCATGCTAGATATAGGCTATGGGACTTCACAAGATAAAATGGTAAAGAGGCTATCAAAATATTTCCATGAGTAGAGTTGAAGTATATGCCAAATCTTTGCCAAGATCAAGATAAAGTGGAATATCTAGATAAATCTTGATTGGATGGATGAAGGGAACATTGGTTTTATCATGACAAGGATGAGATGCTTCTTTCTAAGAAGTATCATATAGGCACTCGATTCTACTCATGACACATGTTTTCTAGGTTTTTTAATCATGGTACTTTCCAAAAGCGCCACTATAGTGGTTTTCACTAGAGGACAATTTTTTTTTTACTATTTTCAATCCTTTTTCTTATTTTTTTGGATTTTTGATCACTTTTTTATTTCTTTTCAAAGTTTTACCCTCATTTTGAACAACCTAGTAGTATTGATATAGAGGCCACTATCATAATGTGCCAATGATACCCTGCTTGAAGAAGTTGCTTTGCTAAGACACAAGCACTGTTGCAAGTATGAGCCAGTTTGGTGGTGTTGTCATAATTAATGTTGTCATTGATGTCAACACAGTTCAGTATGTTGTAGATTGTACATGTATAGCTGAGATGTTATGATACATGGAGCTATCTTTATGGTATTGGGTTGATGAGTTTCCAAGTGCTTTTGAGAAAATTAATGAAGAGAAGTCATAATGATGAAAAGTGTTTAGAATGTGCTTTGATATGTGCTCTGCATTTCTCTTGTGTTGATCCTATGCTTGTATAGATCTAAAGATTTGATATTGGTGATCCGATGGTGATATTTCCTGAGTTTTAGCTTCTAGTTTGATGGTACTTGAAATTTACGTCTGCCGGTATGTGAACTATTCTAGCAAAGTTGGTCTTCTATGGATTGGGAGAAATATTGTTGCTCTCCAGTTCTCCTCTATTTTTTTTAGATTGTGTGAATCTAGAATATTTCTTGTGAAGGTATTTTCCATCCTCTAGAAAGGAGGTTTGAAGTTTGGTGATCCAAAAGTCATCTTTCAGTATTTCAATGTGAGTGTATACAGTCCGATTAGAATGGTGAAAGGTGTTCAATGATTGAAGCTTGTTGTTTTATTGTGGGTGTATCTGGAAGATTTTGAAATATATTCTCATGTATAAGGAAGAGTGTTGTGGCATCTATGTGTCATCTTCTTGTTGGGAAGTGTGTATATCAATGTTCTTTTGTGTTTTCATTAGGTTTGGCCTACCTGGTGTTTACACTCTATTCGAAGAATAAAATTAATTTGAGGAAGTGTGTGGTTGATTCGAGATATTATTTTTGGTCTTGGTTAAATGTTTTATTGGTCCACTCTCATTCCTTTCCATCGCAGTAATGTTGAGTCGCCGACCTATTTTGAATTTACGAAATGAGGTATTTTTGGCCAACCTTAGAGAAAGTTTAGAAGGTTAAGGATGGTATAAAAGCAAGTCGAGTTGAGAAAAATTGTATGATAGTGTGATGCAAAGTGACGAAAGTGTGCCACAAATCATAAGAGCAGAAGTGTGTGTGTGAGTGAGTTGAGACATCAGTTCTTCATTATGTTGAATGAAGTGAGCTAAGGGTTTCTACAATCCTATGGATGTGCATTAATTGTTGTGTTGGATCTTTTGTTCTCTTTTGTATCTATAGGGAATGAGCCTCCCTATTGGACAGTGAGTCCTTTTTGTAGGCAGTAAGCCTTTGTACTCAGATAGTGAGTCCTCTTTTGGGAAGTGAGCACTTGGAAGTGAGCCTTTGTATTTAGTTTATAATCTTTTATATATTGTGAGTTAAGCCTCACCGTGGGTTTTGCCTCATTGGGTTTTCCATGTAAAAATTTGATGTTCATTGTATTGATCTACTTTTTGTTATTTATGTTTCATGCTCTTACTTAACAACATAATAGTGTGGTTGTGGAATTAATAAGTGTTGAGTTTTAAGTTTGAATTTTGTGACAATTGATTCACCCTCCCTTTTCAGTTGTCCTACACCTATTTAAAAATTGGTATTAGAGCTTTGGTTCCTCAATGTAGACCTTAACCACTTAAGGAAGATCTAATGGCGCATAATTTGGTGATCCCTATGTTCAGTGGAACTAACTACAATGATTGGAAGGGATAGATGAAATGATATATTATCTCTCTTGGTTTCAAGACTTGGAAGTTTGTTGCTCAAGGAAAAGTATACACCCCCATCCAGTGGTCTTACTACTGCAGATGAGATCTCTACTTATGAAGAAAATGAGAAGGAAAAGTATGCTATTTGCAGTGAATTATCTAAAAAAGAGTGAGCTAAAGTTCTTTCTTTGTATGTTGCATATGAGGTATGGAAGAAGTTGGAAGACATGTATGAAGGACATGAAAGAGTGAAATTGACAAAGAAGTTGACGGCAAAGCGCAGATTTGTAAATCTGAAAATGGAAGAAGGTGAAGAATTTACAAGTTTCTTTCAGAGGGTTGAACTGATTACAAATGAAGTTATAAATCAAGGAGGAAAACTATCAGATGAAGATATAATTGAGAAGATCCTAATCACCCTACTAGACTACTACAATGATAAGATCTCAATGATTGAAGAAGTGTATAATCCTAAGAAGTACACATTGGAATAGTCGTTCGACACCTTGCAAGAATTTGAGATGAGAAAGTTCTGGAAAGAAGACAAGATGGAAGAAAAGACATAAATGACATTTAAGGAAATGAAGATTGAAGAGGAACCAAATAGTGATGGTGTTGATGAGTTGGAAGCTAACTTCACTAGGAAGTTGAAGAATGGAACCGGAAAGTATAAAAGTATGTTACCCTTTA